>BGPR01000090.1:1008874-1084098 GCA_013235015.1 Araneus ventricosus | reverse complement strand
AATATAATTATAAATTTTTAAAATCATATCAAATATAATTATAAATTTTTAAAATCATATCAAAAGCAATTATAAATTTTTAAAATCGTATCAAAAGTAATTATAAATTTTTAAAACCATACCTAGTGTAATTAAAATTCAAACAAAATTCAAAATGTTACCCTTATTTTTTTAATAATCAGTCTGTAGTATTGTCGGATGCATGTTTAGAATTATTAGTATATCATTTTAGTATGGTTTGCACATAACTACTACATGATTGAATTTTTTATGAGAAAATCCATTAACGACATTCACATTTCATAACTTTTCCTTTTTTTGTCCTTATACAGGGAGTTTTTAATAAATAAAGTGATGAAATTTTATTATAGTTCAAAAATACCTTGATTTAAATATTAACGAATATTCTCCGAATGATTAAGGTGTAGATATTTTTGAAATTGCAAGCAACTCGACTTTTTGTGACAATTTTCATTAATTGGGAGCAGTATATCTATATTTTCATTAGAAGTATAGATACAACCAGAAAAAAAACTTGCATAGTTTATTTGATCTTTTAAAAAGTTTTATTGGAATAAATAAGTTTACAGCAAACGAAAGATGCTACTATTTAATTCTAATGAACTTTTTATCATTTAGCTTTCTACCTAAAAGCAGCATTAAAGGAATCTCTGAGAATGATACCTACTAAAATGATGATAAGAGGCTAATAAACAAAGTGCTTAGGTGAAATCTACTAAATCGTCCTATGATTTAAGGCACCCAAAATTCTCTTTCAAATTTTATAGATAAAATCACTGATATATGTATTTAAAATACTTTTTAATTAGTTACACCTTTACAAACTTCTTAATGAGCTTTGTATAGTGCGCCAATATTTTGCAAAACGTTAGTTTTTAGACGTATTTCTCAAAAAAATTACATATAGAGCAATTTGAATAATAATCCACGAAAATTATTATACTTAATACATAGATAAATCAAGATATTTATTGATAAGTATAAATACCAGCTTAGCAATCACTGGTTCTAAGCAAAGTTTTATACAAATGGATCATACCTCTTAACTTTCTATATTATGCATCTTGCATTCTGAACTGTTAGAAAAATGACCTCTTTATCTATACATATTATGATAGTTTTATATACATGATAAATATCGCTTAACTTACTTCATGTCATGCGTTGCTATAAAATTATTCCTTTATTTAAATTTTAACTGAGTCGGAACTCAATATTACTGATATACTAAAATTTTTAGAGATAGTTTCTGTTATGTTTAAGGTAGTTTGAATGAATAATTGACTACTCTGTTTTAAAAGTCTCATATTTCCTAGAATACTCACAAAAAATGGTAACAACTTTGCCGATTTAACTCTTAACTCCAGTTCCAAATTTAACGATAACGGAAAAACGTAAAAGAAATATTTCCTATGATTAATAAAAGAAGGAAAGGCAAAATCTGTAGAAACACCTGACAGCTTTCTAAACCTAAAAGTTTCAGAGAAAAGGTGGTTTCAGAATGGCGAAGAAATTACTTGAATAAACATATTCTGACTCACACTATAGCTGCAAGATATTTTATTTTTCAACCACACATAAACGAGTGTAAGGAATGCAGGAAACATATTTACAGAATTTTATTTAGCATTAAAATGAATTGATTTAAAAATATTAATTAAAATTTCTTTCCTTCCTGAAGGGTACAATTTTATTAATCAGTTATTAAAAAAGAACTCAAAAAGCTGAAAATATCGATGATGTATCACTGCGCAGTATCGGGATAAACTGTTCTGGCACTGTCTATCAGAAAAGAAATCGTCACCAAAGTAAAATCCTTTTAATCGATTTGATTTCTACCCTTTTTAATCTTTTGGCTAAACACTTTGCCACAATTATCAGTATAAAAACTCCACTTTCCAAAACGTATTATTGAGTTCCGACTGAGAAGACTATTGAGTTTCCTTCCTGATATAGAATATCGTAGCACATCATCCCGCCAACTGCCTGCGTCATTAGCCTGTAAACATTCACTGCAAAGAAATAGAACATCTTTATAAATAATGTATTTGCAAATAACTTGATTTATGAATACTCAATATATAGAATCCTTCTGAAGTAACTCTTTATATTAGAGTCCTATTAATCCGAATGAATCCAACTAACTTTACCTCGGAAATTTGTTCCTGAAAAAGATAATGGAATAGGAATTTGTTTCTTTGCGTTCCTTTTCTAAACATTCAGGTTGTAAAACTATTTATTACAATGTGTATGTATCTACTGCATGTAGATATAAACGATTATCGAACAGAAGTTTTAATACAAGTATGCCTATCTCTAACGGCTCATAAATCAGCTCACGATTAGATTGGTCACTCCATGTAATAGCATCCTTCTGACAATTTGCACTATTGCTTTTTTGTGTGTGAAAATATTTCTTACAACACGAATGAGACCGTATCTTGAATCTTTTTAGAGAAGAAATTGTTTCCAATCATCTGGACTCCATGTGAAATTTTTACTATGCATATTTTAACACACTCAAATAGAAGTAAAGTGAAGGATCTTTCTCTTGCTGCGTGAAGCTTTTTAGATAGACGTAAATGAGTTTCAGAGACTCTTGCAATGTCCAGAACAACTTGCTTCGTTGCCATGTCTAAAATCTTAATGTTAGGAATAGCTCTGAATTTCGAGATATGGATTTTTAAAATAAGGAAAACTGCCATTGAGACACGAGTTATTCTAGGTAAATTGCATTGCTTGCATAGTTTATCACAGTTTCGTATTGCTATAAATACGTTTATTTATTATATTTCATCTTTTCGAAGTTCATTTCAGGCATTTGAAGTACTGAAATTGAAAGAATTCTGTAATTAGAAACTTAAAACATTATTTGAAGAAATAATCCTGCTATTCGAAATAAACATTATTAGGCCATTATTACATTATTAAAATTGTTGCAAATTCCATAGTTTCAGTAACTACCATGAATATCCACCACAATTTAAATTATTTATCATACAGAAAAATATGTGAATTTCTGTAAGAAGTTAATCCTATTTTAAAAAACTACGATTGAATTTGTTGATTAGTAATCGAAATTTATTTATAATCTCTACATTCAGACATCTTATCATTTGACTTGTATATTTTCATTACTAACCATGAACAATTATTTACATGAAATATTCAAAAATTTTTCCACATTTGTCTGCCTTTATTATTATAGTAACCAGTGAAGAAAACCTTTTTTCAGTCAATAAATACCATAATATTATTTTTAAAAAATGTTACAATTCAGAATGAAACTCGTGCCTTCTGAGCTCCACTACGTGGAATCCAAATCTCCTCCAGAAATAAGGTTGCGGTGGCCTAGTGGTAAGGCGCCGGCCTCGGAGTCGGGGGTTCCAGGTTCGAAACCCGATTCCACTGAAGATCCGTCGTGTATTAGGCATGTTGCGCGTGAAATCATACGTAAGGGCCAAACGCCCTCTCGCTGCTGTTGTGTGGAAGCTTGGAGAGAGGGACGCTGCTCAAAATCACGAGGTACGTCCCAAAATAGCCCTTGTGTTGCTTCAAAACGGGACGTTAGTATAACTAAACTAAACTCTTCCGGAAATCCTTAACATGTTAATAGTTGCTATTCATTATGCTCAAAATATTTGAGCTCTCTCTCCACCAGTAAATATTTGGTCAGATGGATTCTGATCAGAATCGGCGCTTCTTTGCTTCTAATAACTTTTGTAACGGGTACTTCTATCTGATTTTTCAATTAGCTTACATAATTGATAATTTTAAAAAAAATCTTAATAGTATTTGAATTAAGTTAAACTTCAAGTTGTCTATGCTTTGTTTGAAATCATATATCTGCGAAAATGTGGTCGTTAGTAGCATACTCGTGAATTATAGACTTTGTCACTGGTAAAATAACATAGACAATCATTCACATAAGTAGGACATCAACTACAGGCCACATCTACCACATACTGTCTCTCGGAACTGAGTGGAGCAGTTTATGAAGCCCTGTTCGGTGCCTTTTAGTAAATCACAGACACTGTCATTGGAAAATTAATTGGCTATCTACTATGGGTCATAACCCCATCAACTGTCTCGTAGCTAAATAAGGCGATGGTGGAAAACCTGTACTGTTGTCAAATTCTTAAAAATCACTGCACGAAAATAATTGATGAAGTCATATAACATCTAATGCATGCTTACTTACTTGAGTTCATTAAAAGTGTTCTTGAATAAAAATAGGGTCGCAAAACTTTTCTCTCGCTACAGTCATAAAAAAGTAGCGAGTGAAAAAGCTTAAGAAATCCTTGTTTAACCCTTCAAATGGTCTTGGAATTCATTTTCAGAAGTAACTTTTATTTTTCACACTAATATAGCAGCGCTTTTACACTGTTTCGGGAAACACTGGGATTTGTGTAAATTACGAAGATTGGCGACATTACTCTTATTTTCTTCGATATTTTCCTACTGTTTTCTCAAAATGAACACTATTTTTTGGTGATTGATGTTCGAATTAAAGGGACTCTAAACATTTGTTTTTCTTATCATCTTTCGATTCTGAGTTATTTATAAGAATGCAAGTTAAAGAAATGCTCTTGTTTGTTGCCACATGTATCAAGTTACTTATAGAAATATGAGGCAATTAGGGATGATGTGTGAAAGTATGTATCTGAAAATCTAAGCTAAGCGTAAATTGCAGAGTTAATTCAACAGTAGTTAAATCATATCCGAAATTCCTTACCGGAATTGCGCTGTTGAGAATGTACTCTTGCTCTGTCTTTGATGTTCCTATTCGTATATACTTTTGGAAGATTATGTGTGAAACTTTCTCAATATTGCATGATTGATTGTAGTTACAGTGAGCGTCTTTTAAGTGTTAGCTACTACGTAGCCTTCCATGTGAGTGAATCAACAGTATAACGATGACAATGTAATTAACAATCGTTGATAGTTGCATAACGTAGTTAGTTCTTTTGTTTACGTTCCGATGCTGCATTTACGACGAAGATGCCAAATTTGAAATTTCATTGTACATGATACTTCTAAACATCTTTAATATTTTTAGAGCTTTTATATTATGGCAATTCTGTAGTGTAATAACAGAACTTTCAAGAACTATTTTTGAGCTCATCATTGAAAGCTTCCAGTAGAAAACTTCCGAGTTCTAGTAAGGCATGCAAGCAGATGTAACTGTCCATAAAAATCAGAAGCGCTCGTGGCATGTCAACGAGATGCATGCTGGTATATAAATATATATGTTTTACAATAACGCATAAAATAGCAATAATGTGTCATTAATAAATTTTGTATGCATATATATGTATAAGCATAGCAGGCATGTTTATGCGAGGGCTACGTAAGACGTTCTGTTTTATATTTCTAGATTCATACAAAATTATCTTATGCTTAACTTCTAATCACCTCATGGACATGTAATTAAGAAAATTGTATAATTGTGAATAACTTGCTGTATTAAGAAGTTAACCCATAGAAAAGAATGGTCTACAACCGGAATTTAGAACTAAATTTTTGAATAATATCCCGCTGGATTTAGGTTCATGTTCATTGCATACGCTTTCAATCTAACATTTTTAATCCGGATAATGCCATCCATATCTCAGCGTCTCTCTATCCAAATCAGTTACAGACATGAATGTATTATCATCCTTCTAACTTTCATTATTATGAAAGAACTACAATGAATAGGAAATGGATCAGATTTATATTTTATACCCTTCTTTCCAATTTCGTTGTATTAGTTTTAAATATCATTGAGGTTAAATTTTTACTTCACTCTTAATTTTTATGTCTGGTAGGCAAAAAGTTTTTCTGCTAAAAGTCTTTTAAATGAATCCTTTCTTTGACAATATTTTCATTCATATGAATTAAAACTAAGCAGATAATAAGCTCTTCTTAAAAGAGTTATCCTAACTTATCAATACTTGAATTTCCTGTTTGGTAACCAGACCATATTCATTTGAGATTGATTCATAGGACCTGCCATCAATTCAATTCTTGTTACAGAAATACTCTTCAACTCAGGACTGTTTAAATTAGATAAATTTCAAACTCATTAAGTGATTTCCTTGCTTCGTTCACTTTCGAAGATATCGAACCCAGACTTTTGTGCGATTAGCACATTCCTTATAAAGACCTTCTTTTCTCGCCGTCAAATTGAGCTTTCTTACATTTAACAGGCGCCATTACACATATGCTTTTGAAAAGAGCTTAGTTGCTTTTATAAAAAGCGTTTCACTATTCATATAACTGTGATTTAAGAATAAATAATAACCTTCTATTCATGAAAACATCACCATAACGCCTTACCTCAGGTAGAGTCGATATTTTTATCAGTATTTTTCGACAATTATATCTGCTGTTGAGCTATGTAGAGTGTTCATCAGGACAGTGCTCTTTCTAACATGTTTGTAAATACATCTGAAAGTTACTAAAATAACTTAAATGAAATTGAAGATATGATTTTTACATGAAATGCATCTCAGCTTCTACAGCTTGTTTGATAAATATATGAAGGCGATAACGCATTTGCCAAAACTTTGAAAAAAAGAAATAGGTTGAAAAATTTTAATATCTGATCAATTCCTGGATGGGAAAAATACTAAATAAATTCTGAGAGATTAAAACCTAATAAAATGTTTCACTCAACAAATATGAAAACAATTAAATATAGTTAGCAAGCACTGAAATATTTTTTCTCACAGCAAACTGTAGTTTACGTACAAAAGATTTATATGCTAAACCAAAGAACAAGGAAGTTGTGTCTAGGTTTAAGTGTATGCCATTTAAAAGGAAAACACAATATGTAGGTTGATAAAAAAAACAGTTACAATGCCAGTAAAAAGATATAAAGTAACAGCTGATATGAAATGCAAATGCAAGAGGGATATCACTTTCCCACGTAATCGACAAATAAATTGTGGTATTTATTAGTCCGCGGGACCAACCTGTTCATCTCGGTTTGGTAAAAATCATGCTCATTTAGTCACTTTTGTCTTGACTTCATCGTCTGAAGAGATCCTGTCAACTGCTCCTTCATTTGCGGGAAAAGAGTCAGAAACCAAATCACGACTGTATGGGGATAACACCACACCTCCCACTTGAAGCTTTGTGTGAAATCTAGAGTTCGACGGGGAGTGTGGTTCTGGCATTTTCACTCTGAAGATACCATTATTCAATATGTCTGTTCATTGCATGTGCACCGTGAACTTCAATAGTTTGAAGGTAAAACGCTCTTATTGCATAAGAATCGTTTTCCGCTTCGCCCTTCAAAGAGAGACCAACTTTCAACGAGTCACGGCATTACAATCGCTATAACTCTCCTGAAGTTCAATGAAATTTGCCAGTAGTTACACTGGAACAAACAGCGTCATCTGTTACCTCTCTGAAGAGAAAACATTTCGCTTCTGAATGATTTATATTGGAGAAATGCTTCTTGTAAACTTTTTCTTTATCTACCGACGTAGGAATGGGATAAAATGAGGGAACAATTCTTTAAAAAAAATCTTTTAAATATTTTTAATCTTTAGTTTTAAAATAAAAACTAACTTTTGTCCAATATATTTAGAGAAGTCAGGAGACCATTCCTCCAATACCAATAATATTTTTCTCTGTGCTTCTGTATTAATTCGAAACTTTGAATTCTGTTTTATTCATGCTGAAGTACAACATCAACATCTACGCAAAATTTGTATCTTCTGAATCGTTTTTACAATGCTGTATTTCCTATCATATTGGAAAACTTCAAAAGCAATGAATATTCGCTCTTCGTCAGTAGCTAAAGGCATGTTTTAAGACAGCTCAAAGCATCGAAGGAAGAAATTAGTGATTTATAGACAAATAACCTTTTGCAAAACCTGTTTTCGTTCCGTTTCTGCAAGGAACATCAAAATCCTGTATTAAAGATATTTCACAATCATTTATTACACACTGAATATCGCACAAAGAATTTTGATACAGGTCGTGGCAGTTTGTCTTCCATGTCAACATAGCTTCTCATTGTCAAAGATCATTCACTCTTAGACAGCTGAAAAACATTTACATGAAAGTGAAAACTGCTTTAATGTTTTGGAGGAAAAGTTCAAAAATGTGTTCTACAACTTTGGTTGTTACAGAAACCTTCCGAGATTCTCCGATTTTATATTTGCATCAATCAATACTGAAAAAGTTTGGATTTATTACGAACTAACCGGATTTAGAATTTCCCACTTTTTTTCAAACTCCAATTAGTAACGACAGTTTCAACTGCACATTTACTTGAGATCAATTTTAGAAATTAAACTAATCCTCTCATTTATTCACCATTTGTAGTAAGACAATGAAATTGAACGATACATTTGGATTACGGAAAAGCTGAATTTGCTTTGCATCGATTTATATAATGAAAACCTTTATCTTTGAATAAAGAATCACAATAAATCTAACTAGATATTTTTCATTGTTCACCAATGTTAGATATATTTAATATTCATAGTATGACCCCCAGTGGTGTAGTCTCAAAATAAGCAGTCTCGGGACGCTCTAACCTAACAAAAATCGTGCTCTTTTAAGGACGTTTTCACAATTTTTTCTTATCTATTTCTCGTGCATAAAAGCAGCGCCACAACGGCGTTCCGGTGTGTTCCGGCTCCATTACACCCCTGATGACCCTTATCTTTGCATTTTTTAGCATACAAATCTTGTTTTAAAATACATTCCCCGGATTCAAAGGGCCGCGGACGCCACAGTCTCAGCTTCGGAATAGAGGGATACTGATTGGAGACTATTGCACAAAAGATCCCCCCGTGTATACGGGCCTAAAATATGTCTAGGGCCAATCGTCCTCCCTCTGACGGGGTGCGGAAGTTTAAAGATGGGTTTACCAGATCAGATGAAGTACTCCTCATCTGACCATGGCTCGAAATTACGGGATCTGTCCCAAAATACCCCACGTATGCTTCATAACGTAGCTTTGATCAAACTTAATTAAAGTAGATAAAAAATACTCATTCAGCAAAATCCTGGAATAATACTATGGCTCGTTAATTAACGAGATTTTTCTCTTCTAAGAAATCCGATTGTTTCGTTTGCAGAGGAGCTTGTTTGACGTCTTATCTATTCCTCGATTCCAGAAATAAAAAGTTATGTATTAGTTTTTGCAAGGAAAGAAGATTTCTTGAAATTCTTCTAACTTAAAAATGATCAGATCTTCATAATTGTGCTATGGAGTAGTCTGATTTTTTTAAAAAATAAATGCTTAGAATAAACTGATATTTAAACACTTTAACGTTACAATTTTTTAAAACCTCGAAGAATTGAAGTATAAAAAGCTATCTTTCGATGCAGACACGATGATGCGGAATGTGTATGGATGTAGCAGTAACTTATGACATTGAGTGACTTTTAAATATTCGTGGAAAGAAATAGAGATAAGATGTTCACATCAGAAGATATGGATTACATCTCGAAGGGTATACTATTAGACCCCACTTATATCTAATAGGGTGGCCCTATTTCGCCTCTTTAATCTGAGTTTCTCTCGAGTGTTGCAGTGATTCTCTTCAAATATTAGACAACAAGTAAATTCATGAATTGCACAAGTAAATAAAAAATAACGAGTAACTTTGAATTCTGAATTTTAGACTTAAATGTCATAAAGCATTGTAGAAAAGAGGATGAAACAGCATAGAGTGACTTGTTTGAAATCTTTTCACCCAATTCTGAAACATATCATCAAATTATGAAGAGACTCAGAAAAGAGTTTATGCACAGTTACATTTGCTTTGCCAACAGATCATTGTTCTTTCATTTTCATATATCAAAGGTAATGTCAGTTGATCGTACATGTACAAGATTTATGTACTCTTAAAGGAATAAATAAGTATATTTTCCAAACCTTTCTTATACATTTGAATGAAATGCGCTTTGCTGAATTTCGGATAAAAATAGTACACACTGAATTTTATTGTATCATTACAGTTTTCATATATGACTTTAATAAATATGAAACCAAAATGAAAAAGAAAAATTGTACGTTGAGTGACGTTACCTCGTAATATGTTTTTACTTCACAAATGTAATAATTGTTATATATATATACTAATACTACCACTGCAAAATTTCTATTAATTGTAGAAAATTTAGTAAAATGAATAGATAAGCTATCGTTAGTTTCTTAGTATGATTACTTTGTATTTTGAAGCATGCTTTTGGTATTGTTTAAAATGAAGTATATTATATATAATTGTTCAGTAGCAACAAAAATTCTTTGTTATAAAATATAATAATATTCTCTGCAGAATTGTTGCTGTATTTACCACATGCAAATCATAGTTAACTGATGACTTGGAATTTTTGTGTTGCATGATAGAAGCTTGCATGCACGTTCTATGTCAAGTTGAAATTTACATAAATTGTGGTTTTACATTCATAATATGTGATATCCTTTGATGTGTCTTTATTATAATTAAAATGGAAACAAATTCTTGACTTCGGAACTTGGCTACTCGAATACTTTATTTTTCCTACTCTCATATCATCAAACCATCATGAGGTTATATTTCTTTAAAAGGGATAATCTTTTCATTAACCTCTTTTTATCGTATTGTTCATAGATATAACATATAACATAGAGGTTCAATTTCTTTTTCTCACTAACACATTTTTCCTAAAAGAATCAAAAATAAAATCCCGCCTCTCTAAGCAAAGTATTATTTTTGCACAAAGTTCAGTCAAGTTATGGATTTATAATAATGCCTAAGCTTATTTGAAGTAATACAAGTAGCTTGATTGAGCCAAAAAATTTAAAATACATTTTTTTTTTCATTTCACAGTTGTCATCTCTCTATCCTAATGCACCAAAATTTTCGAAATTCAACATTTCAGTGGCAATAAAAAAGTCATATAAAGATTTACTTACTATGGAACGAGAACTCCTACCATATTCGAATCTCTAAAAAATACCCTGGTGGGCTTTTAATGACGGATTAGTTTTTCATGCAAGGAATATTTTAATGGATGTCTAGCGTAGGAGAAACAATAAAGCATTTTTCGTACTATCTGGCTTGTTGAAGATGTGGAAAAATTCTGCATGCTCATTAGGATTCATGCATATCTTACCAACTGAAATCTAATTTTTCTAAATTCTCATGAGTATCTTTATGTTATTCGCTAACAACTACATTATTCAAAACAAAGACTATGACTGTCACTTTGTGTTATATCCCCTCTATTATTAGCAAAAACGAAAAGTTGAATTGTTGCATCTATTAATCTGAAGTATATTTATATTGACATTATTATATATTTATAATAACATTTATATTGAAGAATGAGGGTCTCTTTTCATAACAGAACTGAATGACTTTATATTAGTTAAAATTTGATATTAAATTTTCAGATTCACCCAAAACATAGAGGAAAAATGCGGGGGAAAATAAGGGATATTTGAAAAGTTCGCAATACAAAGTTTATTACAAATAATGCTAGGAACAGAAAAAGAAACTCACGGATTTCAAAAATTAAAAAGAAGGGTGATAAAATGCCGGGAATGGGAGTTGCAGAGATACGAGACTGCATGACACATTTTATGAGCCACAGTAGATGCAAAATTACCTAGGGAGATTTTATCTGGAGGAAACTAATATTCACTGAATTACCGGTTACGCGACAAACTTTATTGATCATATAAACTCCGTAGTTTCCAGAAAATGATGTGTTAGGTGTGAAATGTTTAGAAAGGATTATAGAGGTCCGAAACCAGAAGCGAAATTGCTATTTCAAATAATACCGTGAAATAACTGTTTACCTCTCAATAATTCATCAGCAGCCAAACCAATTCAGCCCTTTCATAGAGTGTAGAAAATCGAAAGACACATGTAGAAAAAAATTATTCTTCGTTTCTCCTTCCGATACAGTCAAATCCGTTTCAGCCGACGTCGATTCTGAATTAACTAAAAATCGCAAATCGAAAAAATTGCGATGTAGTTTTCATTAACGTTAGGTGGCTACACCTGACACTCGTGCTGCCGCACATTTAGTGTTGAAGGGAGATTTCAAACGAATTAGACCGTCGTGGTCGTTTTTGTCTTACTTTAATTTTTTGAGCATGTCTTTGTGCTTTATTCAACCAGAGCTTCATTTGCGTTTTTCAGACTACTATACTATGTTGACAAAAAGCAGGAGCAAGAAGAACAACCAAGATGGTTTTAAATTAGTCACAAAGATAGGCTATTGGGACAAGGAGGGAAGCAATTTGAAACATACTGAACAGCAAAAGTAAACTTTCAGAACGGACTGCTTTTCATGAAGACAGCTTGATAAAGCAGCTAAAAAACATTGATCTACTACTGTCCAAAATACAAAACTATCTGTTTTGTATTAATAAATTCAATTTAATGTTATTTTATTATTTTCTATCACGATGGGCCTAGGCGATTTGTTTGTTAGATTCATAACTTTTGTTTTCATCTTGATGTGTACAGAACACCACTCGCAGCCCCTGCACTTGCACCTGGAATCAGAATGTCTGATTCTTTAAGCAATTGGATAGGTATGGAGCGTCTTTTTATTTTTCAAAAAATAAAAATAACTTAAAGAAGAAATTATTAAAAAAATACAATAAAAATTTTACACTTTAAAGTTTGCTTACACACATTTGATCACTACAAAATCCTATATACATAAATATGCAAAACAGATGGAAAGGCATGAAATAAATTTCAAGATTCCCAGAAACAATGCTTTTTCTTTTCTTTTTGTGCTTGATAATAGTTCATAAATACGTTCTGAAGAGGGGGGACATTCATGTTTCTCAGGAAGCGCTAAAAGTATAATTCCAAGAGTCCAAGTGTAAAGTACTGAAGGAGAGCTTTCCGTTAGACTAGGATGCTCTGGTGAGAGGGGAGTAGATTTTCTCGATATTGTTGTCGAACAGAAGTACAACTGCAGCAAGAGATGACCATTATGATGTATAAATTTTATCATATTGTGAATTTTCTGCCTTGAGAGGATATTAGAAGCAACCCTTTTCAACCATTCTTGCAAGAAGTTTATCTTAGGCTTTTTCATATGCCAAGACTTAGTGAGGATGCAGTCAATGGCGTAGTGCAATTCTATACCTATTTCTCTGCAGCTGCAGAAGTTATTATTGGTGAGTCCGAACCTATAGAGATAGGCTAGAAAAGGTCCATGTTCGGCGAAGAAAATTGTATCTTCCCTAATCCATTTGGAATATTGTAGGCTCACTCGTGTTATAATTGCAAACTTGGCGGCCGGTATCACCTTGATCCCAAAAATTCTGCCACTCTTTCAGCAATTCATTTCGCAGGGTGGTTTTGATAAAAGATTTGGGAAGTTGGATAGAGAGGTAGGATTGTCCGTGCTGTGCTGCATCTTTATCCAGCTGGTCAGTTTTCTCGTTTTCTTCATGGCCAACATGTGATTTGATCCATGTAATCTTGATCTTTGGATATGATAAAAGGGTCTGGAATATTTTTCTAGCTGTGTGATTGGTGCTTTTAGGGTAGGGTGCTGCTAGGATACTGACTCTATTATCAGCATGAAATACTATTGTTCTATTCGATGGTTATGTTATTGCATAATTAACAGCTTCCGTGAAGGCCAAGAGTTCCTCTTCAAAGACTGTATTATTCTCATTAAATTTTGCTGTCCTCGGTGTGCTCTGATGTTGTTGAAAAAGGCGTAGAATACTGATCCTACCTTATCGTGTTTTGAGCCGTCAGTGAAAATATTTAAGTAAGTGGTATTGTTAATATGGTTGCCTCCTTCCTCCAGCGAGACTTGAGCGGAATGTAGATGAAGAGAAGGATGTGTCAGCAAACCTGTTGCCTTCCTCTCCAGGTCTTGTGGTTGGATACTTGAGATGTTTGGGGGAATCGGAAGCTCTAGCCTCTGAAGAGTTGTTGGTCTCGCTTCATATTGGAGCTGTAGATGCAATGATGGGAGGCCAAGTATCGCCTTCAAGGCTGCAGTGGGTGTGATGCGATAAGTTCCAGACATGGAGAGAAGGAAGCTCCTTGGAATAGATGACAGTTTTTTCTTCATTTTCTCTGTTGTATTCAAACACCGTGCTGAAGATCCATGAGCCAGTATGAGCTCAATCACTGTATAGTAAAGTATTCTCCTATGTTTTTGCGAGATCTCCCAGTTTCTTCCAGCTATTTTAACCCTCTCCCACCGAGCGAGGCGGTCCCGAGCGGCCTAAAAATTTCCCTTTAACAGCGACGAATGCCGATTTGAGGCGGTTGGCTTCTTTTGAAAGGAGGGGAGGTTCTGAGATCGCTTAAGTGATAAGCGCGGTAGGGGGCCCAATTATCCTTGCCAATCACAGCCTATTTCCATGCGCCTTATGTGAAGGTTATAGCAGGGTGTGGGCTGGTGGGTTAAATGACCACCCAGGTTGGGAGAGTCCATTTCACTTCCTCCCAAAAACTCCCAGTTTTAAAAAGGCTAGAGGAAAAAAGTCGTCTCGGGATTAAAGAGTTAAAAATGTTTTGCAGAAGTTGATGGGCTTTCGTGGCTAGGCTCATGAGGCTCGAGGGTATTCCAATTTAATTTGCTATCAATATGAACTCCCAAGTACTTGAAAGAGTGGACTCGTTAGATTTTCTTGCCTTTCCAGTAAAATGATGGGCCGGTGACGAGTTTGCTAAAAAGGATGTAGTTGGTCTTTTCAGGAGAGACGACTAGTTTTTTTGCATCTGCCCATCTGGAGACTTGTTCGATTGCTACGGTAGTTTCTATTTTGAGCTGTTCTCTGGATTTGGCTTAAATGACGATTACGAAGTCATCTGCAAAAGCCTGAATAAGTGTGCTGTCTGGCCAGTTTTGATGAAGCAAATTGATTGCGACAAAATTCCAGAGAGCAGGATCACTACAATAGTCTTTGTTTCTAGTCTCTTATGGCCCTGTCCTCTGTTGTTTGAAGTGTAACTTTTCTGTGTTGAAGTAGATTGTTAAAAAGTTGTTTGATGTTTCCTGGGAATTTGCTATTGTTCAGACTTTGGATGATTCCTTCATGTTGCAAATTGTTGAAGGCTCCCTTGATGTCAATAGAGAGCAATAGAACATGTTTGCCCTTTCTTTTTGCTGCATGGATGACATTCAAAAGGCTTTGGAGTGAGGATTCGACTTATGTTCCCTCCCGGAAGCCGTGTTATAAGTGGCTAAGGCTATTAGTAGATTCCAGGTGGAAAGTAAGTCTTGGTGTCATCAGCTTCCCCAACGCTTTCCCCATTGTATAAGAGTGAGATTGGCCGATAAGAGGAAATTTCGTTGTAATCTTTTCCTGTCTTTTGGAACAAGATGATTTTTCTAATTTTAAATAAAATTGGGAAACAACAAAGCTCTAAGCATTTATTGAAATATTCTAGGAACAGTAGTGGGAATTTATTATGTATAATTTTTAAGAAAAAGTTGTCAATACCGCCATAACCAGGAGCCTTCCCTGGTGGTAGATGGTTGATAACCATGGTTACTTCTTTCTACGTGAATGATGTGCCGTTTGGGGAATTTAAAATGTTGTGTTGTAGTTTATTGATTCTCCTGGGAATTGAAAAAGTTTGCTAAAATGTTTTGTGCCATAGAGACATGTCCTCCAGTGGGTGTGCTATTAGAGAGACATGTGAGTGGTGAAGGGAAGACAGTTTTCCTAAATGCAGCTTTGTAACGCTTCCCATAAGAGTTCGATACATTGTTACAAACATTCTTCCAACCTTTTGAACGCTTCAGGTGTTTCTTGTAGACTTTTCTTTTATTTCTCAAAACCTGGAAGCAGGCTTCTCTCTCGTCTTCTGGGGCTCGTTGAGCTCTTCTTCTAATGGCGTTCAGTTTATTTTCGTGCAACTCTCTAAGGCTTTGAATAGATGTCCGTAGGTGATTTCAAAATTTGCCATGATTGCCGTAGAGGGTGTCTAGTATCTAGTGTAGTATTGATTGGTGGTTTTTGAAGCTATTATTGTTTGAAGTATCATTGCCTTCTGATGTTGCACAGACTTCTCGTGAACCAATATAATATTGGCATCTAGTTTGTGGGCTGTTCGATGCAGTAAATTTGTTACTGCTATGGTCCTCGCCAGATTTCTTTTGGTAAAATCATAAGAGCCTTGTCGCTTATTGTTATGGAAGTATTGAAGGTAACAGAATCAAAGTTGTTTCGGCAGCTGGACACTGAATCTGGATTTCCGAAATTGAGATTTGAGTTGCTTGGCATTTTGTAAAATTAATAATCTCTAGTTTTCCTATAAATTGTTATTTCTTTTTTAAAACAGGGACAATTTTTGTCGGTGGCCATATGATTAATTTTGAAATTCGTATTATCGAGCCCATTGCTCATAACACAGATGATGCAAAAGATTTCTGGGTCTCGGTAGTAGGCTGTAGGATGCCTGCTCCCGCAGAAACCACGAAAAAAGTATGGTTTGTTTGTAATCCTTGGCAATGGTATGGAGTATTTTACACAAAAAGTATACCCTCTTACTTTTTCCTTATTATCAGGAAAACGACGGTTTCAGTTTATATCGAGTAACTGAGTATAATGACGACAGACAGCAATGAAGTTGCTATATTAAAGCCTATTCCTATTAAATAAAAACGTGTGATTGAAATGTAGCGGAATATCCTCCCTTCTCCGAATCAGCTCATTTTCTAAAATCGGTTTCTTTAATTGAGTGATTTTTGAAAGGTATGTTGGCTTTCTTTCCGTGTCCTAAAAGAAAGAATGAGAATCGTGCATCTCTGAAAATCCAAAAGCTCAGCAAAAATTCTATATAAACAATTATAGAAGCATAATTAGAAAATTCTGTCGCTTACAGCATAGTTGAGTTATCATCATATTTGGGGGGGGGGGATTATAACTGGCTAGTATCCCGATAAAAGGACTTGTATTCAAATGAGAATTATAAAGATGTAAAGAATTTAGTCTATTTTACAGCCTTAATTGTAATCTGTTCGAGCAAGTTTCCTAGGGATAAATAAATAATAATGAAAAGGGGAACTACCTAACTTCTGTCGTCATATTTATGAGTTTTTTTCGGGGGGAAGTATTTGATTAGGTAGAATCGTTGTCTAAAGAACAAAGCAGTAACTTGATTCATCTGTACTATATTTCTGAAGGTCTTATGATGTACTGAAGTCGAGTTTCAACTATGCAAACCATGTATCAATGAAATTAACTCTCATTTCACTGGAAAGACAAGCAGTGCACGTGCCATTAGCAGAGGGTGCAAAATTGAGTTGATTTTAGAGATCTACTTTTTCTTTACTCTCTCGTATACGAAATATACAATGAGAAAATATTGTATTCGTCAGAAAATTTCATCACGAGATTCTGGTGAATTTTCACATACCAGACATCTCTTAGACTTAAAAACATTATTGGAATTATGTATGTCGGTAACATCAAAAATACTTGCGAGTAAGATAATTTTCCAGTTTTCAACTGAAAGTAAATTTCATCGAAAATGACCAATTGATGAAGCTCTCAGACTCTATGATCTTCTATATTCCACTTCTGTAAATAAAACGTTAGTGACATGACATGTTAGCGCCTATAGGCGCTAACATGTCATGTCATCCTTATAAGGATTGCTCTGCATCTATTCCTGTTGCTCCTAGGGCCATAAGCTGGGATCTCTCTAACGGTTTCGTTACTGTTGTTATCCACCCATACTAATATGTAAAGCACATAATAAAAATGGACGTTTAATTCTATTTTTAACCGAAAAGTAATAGTTATTTATTGAACTTTAGGGCTATATTTTCAGAAGTCCTGGATGGTTCTGGGTTTCATATCTTTCAGAATATTTTGACTTCTTATGAACAAGGGCATTCGGGATATCTGTCTAGCAGTGTTATTTTGCAGTACTTCTCATTTTCTTATGTGGGTTTGGGTTGCAATCCCCGTATTGGATAAGCATAGCTAATCAGTGGAGTAAAAGTGATTTATAGAGGACAAGTTTATTTTCTATCGAGAGTTATGAGTTCCTACTGAGGAGGGGCCACTATTGTGTCTTTGCCGAGCCCAACTGTAACTTTAAATTTTCAATATGATTTTGAAGGTAAGTCTTTTGTCCTCGGTGATCCCTAGATATTTTATCTTCTCTTCATCGAAAATGAATCATACTCACAGTTCGAACACGTATGTGTATTAAACAATATAAAAAACAGTTGTTTTTTAAGTCGGCGAAAATCATCATCAGAGTCGGCATTTTTTTCATCTCACCCGCACCCACCCCAGATGTTCGGCGCGTCCTTGCAGGATCGTTTCATAAATGCTTATGTTTCTGTTATCTATGTATGGGAACATAAGTATCACACATATTCCCCGGTGAGAGGTGAATCACCTTTTTACTTAAAAAGTGAATGATTTTATTATTTTTATTTATTTGCAAAATTGCCCACAATTTATTTAAAATGCTCCGACGGTACCTAAACGCAGTGGAAGCTTTGCATTCCTTTAAAGCACGTGGATTCACCTTCCCATTCATCTACATAAGAAATCAAATCGCAATACTTCACTAATCAACAACTCAAAACAAACAGAACGAAAATAAAGTATCAAAAAATTTTTGTCTCAATTTGAGGTTGAAAAATACCTTATTGAAGGAACCCAGAATATAAAGTTATGCATATAAAATCTGATTGAAATTAAATACAACGAATATCTCCGGGGAACAGGCTGGTCGCCAAAGACGGCTTGTGAAATTATAAAATATTATAGTTTTGACTATGAATCAATATTCGGCGTACACAGTTAAATTCATCCATTATCTCCAGCTAGCACGCTGGTCGCCAAAGACGGGTAGTAAAATATTAAAATACTGTAATTCTGACTATGAATCAATACTTGGCTTACACAATGGAAGAGTTTTCTGGTTTGTTTACTCACATTAAAAACCTTGACTTTATCTGCTTGTATGTTGGACTTCCGCTTTGAAGATCCATTGACTTAGCATTACACCGGAAATACGTAGTTCAGGCATTTAATGTAAAGAAACAAAGCAGAAAACGCGTCCATAGAATATTGCATCACAGTGGGAGCAGTATTTCGATGGAAAGGGAAGGCAATAGCAAATTCATCACTTCAATGAAACCTTTCTTTTACTTCATTATTTAATCTTATCTTCAATGCAGTGGCGTGACTCTAGTTTGGAAGGACTGTTAAGCTGCCAGTGGTTTTGAGTCGAGGTGTTACAATTACACAGGCACCTAAACACTGAATCGGTCCTGCCCTGAAGGACAGAAAAATGGACCCCACCCTAAACTTTTGCAAGAGGTCCAATACTGTATAGTTACGTCATTCCTTCAGAGAATTCAATGGACTACTATTTCATCTAATACTTTGCACTCATTTAGCGTTCATTCGTTTCGAATTTATCTTGGAAAACTTCTTCCGATTCAACTTTGTAACAATAATTTGCCTGAAAAATTTGCGCACACGCATAAAAAATAATATGTGCATAATAATTATAAATATTTATTTCTATCTTTGACAGAAAAATAATAGTCATTTATTAAAAGATATATTTTCATTTAGAAATTGAACATCAGTTAAATGTATAACTGTTACATACGTAAGTGATATTAAAAAACATATCCACAAAGAGTTTTTAAATTATTTAAATATTTACAGATAATTATATTTGACTGTGCCCTACACTAAGTAAAGTAAAAGAAATAAACCAGTTAATAAGTTTGTAATGTTGGAATGAAGAGCAAGGTAGTAATTTTTATTTACATCACGGAACAACATTACTTAAAATTTTTGTTGTATTATGTGTATAATATTTAGCATATTAGGTTTTCTTAAATATATATTTAGAATTTTTTTTCTTTGTACTAAAATAATAAGTGAACAGTTTTCTCCTCAATTATAAGAAAAAAAATGAGTTTAGCGAGAAAGATTTATTATGAACTAAAAACATTAACGAAGAAAAAGTCTTGTGTGTCAAAGTGCCGACAATCAGAAAAATCAAATCCAGATTATGAAAATGTGGAGGTTTTTAGGTTTAGAGAAAAGAGATATGAGACGCATGCTTGCTATTATGCCGATTTATCTCGAATTGAGGGAAAAAAATAAAGAACAAAACATCGAATTTAAAACTACACGAGGGCGTCGATCTACATCACCTCGAAAAACGTGGACAAAAGAATAAAGAAAAGTGTTTATAGCCTGTCGGAGAAATTTTACAACGTAGTGAAGACGAGTTCTGAAATCGCATTCAATCAAAGGGAGGATTTGACATTCCAAGGAAAAGAAGGAGTTTAGCTAAGTGGGAGGAAATTGCAGATTATTTTTGAAATTATATAAACGAAATGCAGCTTTTATGCAGGGTGTCCGAGAATTGTTAGACACATTTCAAAACTTAATAAAAAAATGTTACAACTACGAATTTTCTTTTCAATGAACTTTTTTTAAATGACAGAGCAAATGAAAAAGGTTTTTATTATATGGGTGGCTACCATTACGCCGTTCTAAATTTGCTACAGCGAGATATTTCCATTCGCAATGGATACCGATCAGCAGAAGCCGATGAGAGTTTTCTGGTTTCTTTTTTAGTTTTTCTTGAATATCTCGAAAACTCTTCAGTTTTCTCATTAAAATTGATTTAACCCGAGAGAACGCGAGGCCTCCTTAGCGAAAGTTAAGACTCGCGGGGGTCATAGAATGACCCCAAACTGAAATTCAACCCTGTGCTGTTGAAAAAAATATATTTTTAGTTGGAAAAATAACGCTTTTGACTTTTAGACATTAAGAATACAGTGCTTAACACAAATCAATTCTACTCCATTATTATCTACTTATAAAGCACTGATTTCTAGAGGGTCCGTTTTCCGTGCATCTCTTTACGTGAAAAGTTTGGCGCGGATATCTCGATAAATATATTTGTGCACTCTACAATTAACTGTATCATGTTATTGTGGATGAATAACTCCCAACTCTTCACAGGGCCTGTCACATCTTTCGCTGGCCCTTTTGTTCCAGGTAAGCGCGACACAATATTATGACAACGAGTACGAATATTCTGCCAAAATTTTGTTTTCCTCCGCTGTACGCCATCTTTTGATGAAAACCATTCCGAGCTATTCATTTCCAGAATCTCCTCCGATACTCTAATCCAGTTCTCTACCGATTCCGTATCATGTTCGCTGAAACTTTCATGATCTGAAAAATTCTCTTCTAAAATATCCTCAGGTCCATTGTCTTCATTATGAAAGTCTGATCTTCATCAGTTTCAACTTCAGCAAAAAGTTTACGTAAACGCTCCATTTCTTTTTCATATGGAGTCAGCATTGTGAACAGCAGTAAAATAAATCAGCAACAGACTGACGTTATCAACCGCATGAAATAACTGGTCTGTGGAACAAACGGAAGGACGAGCGGGGTCATTCCATAACCCCAGTAACTGACAAAACGTGTATTAGGGGGACAAAAAATTCCGTAAATACTTTCTAAATACTCAGAAAAGGCAGAGGGGTTGACTAACTCAGCTACTGATCAGAAAGAAATGAACAGGTGGCTATTTTTATAGGAATCGAAGTTTGCCGAAGGCTTGGGGTCATAAAACCGCGCATCCTCTCCGGTTAACAAATTAACGAGCTTAAAATTCCCTACAAATACATGCTTTTATTTTTCTTCTAGCTTTAATATTTTTGCAAATAACGGCTCTCAAAAATTAGAGATTTCCAGTATTTTACGACCACTTAGACCACCGTAACGGCGAGTTACCCATCGGAAAAAAACATTTTAAAATGCGCTCTCATTTTTAAAAAATCCGTAGTTGTAACATTATCAGTATTTTATTAATTTTTAAAATGTGTCCTACAGTTCTCGGACACCCTCTATATTAAAAAAAAATTAAATACGCATCGGAAAGAATAGGGGAGGGGTTAGTCGTTACATGGGGCAAGTTGTTATATTCGAATTTTAAAATAACCAGAGGCAGAAACTGATTTTTATAACGTCAATTGGTAGCCATCATTCATATGTATTCCTCACCGAACAATGGACTGCCAGTAGTCAATAGCATAGAGAATTCTTGTGATAATGTTAATTTTCTGCCTGTTAGTAATTTTCCTTTTTAAATTTTAATTTTTTATTTGAGATATCTGTTTAACGTCTTTAGAAATATCTGTTTAACATCTACACCACAAGAAAACCTAGATTTCAGTTAAATGATATTATATTTAAAAGTTCTGTGCAAGTGTAATATACCACTCACACGTAGCAAGATATAAGATATCATCACATAAAGCTATTTGTTACAATTTCGTTGGGGCTACTTGTTACAATGAAACAACTTGAGCCGAGTAAGTTTTTATTGTACAAAATATGTTTTCTTTTTAACACGTTGACTGCCAGACGCATTTTCCATGGTTTGCCCAAGGCGCCGACGTGAACTTTTCATTATGCGATGCATATTATGTTGAAATATTATTTGCAGCAAATAAAATGAGTTATAAAATCATGCTTGAAGCATTTTTCGTGGTTGGGGTCACCGGTGACCCCCACGGCGTTGTAGACAATTATTACGATTGTCCTTTTTTCAAACAATCGTGCTTCGGTTGCTAAGTGATTACTCTCATTATTTAGTCTTATTCAGTGCGTTCTACACACAAGTAACCAGGAAAAATGTTGCAATTTCTGATATTAGGATGAAATTAGAAATGTATCTAATGAAATGCTCCGATAATGATTGTATTTCTCCAAAAAAACGCGCACAGAGCAGACCTCGTCATGAATTTTAAAAAATGCCGGGAAATGCACGTAAGGCGATTTTGTAAGGCGTGCTATAACAAAAATTCAAAGCAGCTAGGAAGAACGGGAGCAAAGAATTCTACTAAAAAAGTGGTGACATATTGTTCCGATTGCGTTTATTCACCTTTTCTTTGCCTTGAGTGTTTCAATCCGACTTATCGCAATATGCACTGATAATATGTATATTTTTCATGTAGTAATAAAATTATTTTTGTATGTTTTATATTGCATTAATTTCTTCAAACCATTATAGTAACAATGGTATTATTGAAAAATTTATCAGTATCCATATTTACTATAATTATGTAATTTTATTATTTGCTGCGTCGCCGGTCACCGGTGGCCCCCACGGCGCTATAGCCAAGTCGAGTGCCAGTCACCAGTGACCCCCATGGCAGTCAACGTGTTAAGATTGATATGAGGAATTATAAAGGACAGATGGATGGGGTACAACGCCACAGGAAACATTTTTTGAGTCAGCGGAAGTACTAATGACTGGATATTTTCATGTCGAAAGGCAACTGGAAAATATGGAGTTAATTTCATAACACTCCAGATATGCTGCAGTAAAATGAAAACTACTATCGATGGTTAGTTGTATATCTGATCAATTTCATTTTATAATTTAATAAATTTAAGCGTAATTAAATTGAATTAAATAAATAATTAAACAATATAGATAAATTTTATTATTTTTTAACGAAGAGATGCTGCATACAAGCTACAAGCCCTTTTTGTTTCATAGCCAGAGTCAACTGTGCCTAGCATTGTTTATGAAAAAAACTTCAACAGGTCTTCACAGATAAACAGGAAACGGGACTTCAACAGTATACAGACAGTGCTACGAAACTGTAGGAGTACCTTAAGGAAGTTAAACCATTGCTATATCAATAAGCAATTAAAAATCAAATAAAATTCCCAGTGGGCTGGAGCAAATGTAAACGTGCTGCAATTGACTGGCTGCCAGTTTTTCTAAAGTGTAAGAAGTCCCTTTCTTTCCGCACTTCACAAGTGACTAAACTGAGTAGAGTTACAAGCTTTAAAAGGAACCTGCTGTAACCTCCTTCATCAATTTTGCTAGTGTCCACGACAGATTAAAATTCTTGGGTCAATATATCTACAGCGTTGACGAGACTGTGGTGACAACGGTTCAGAAGGTAAGGAAGATAATTTCCAGAAAAGGTACCACACAGATTGTATCAGTAACATGTGTCTAGAGAGACACTTTGGTAACCATGGTTCTTGCTATTGGTGCTGATGGCACACACAATGCAGTTCCTCATTTTTTTCTCTAGGAAAAACCCTTTAAATATCACTACTTATCAAATACAATATAAGGAAGGGAAGGATCAACAAATAAATTTGGTTGGCTGGGCAGGATTTTCAAAGCTTCGTGAGACATATTATAAAACATACCAAACTCACAAAAAGACTAAGATGTCTTCCCTACTTCTTCTAGACAAACATCAGTCTCATCTCGACTTACCAATATTGGACTTGGCCAAAGTAAACGGGGTGATTCTTTTGTCTTTCTAAATTTTGTAAAAACTGTAATTCAGACAATGATTATGATGATAACTCATCAGAATAACTTATGAAATTAAGTGAATAATGAAGAAAAAAGAACATAAGCCCTTCGTTATTCTATAGAGATCATAAAATAATAACATACTTAAATGTATTATATTCACTTTTATGGAATAACATATTTTATGAAATAAAATTTACCCTATCTAGTGTAGCAACATACCCCATTGCGGGACATGGTGTTACAATGTACATGCATGTATAAAACTTTTAATACCTTGAAATTCTCAGTTTCTAATTATTTAAAAAAAATATTTTAAGGATCTTCAATAACCAGATTAAATTTTAAAATGTGTTTCTTAAAAATATTTTAATAGTTTCTTTATAAATTTTTTTGAAAAATATTGTGACAACTATCCCCGGTCTCCCCTACATTAAGAAGGTAAATTCAATCCTGCTATTCTTAATTTACGTACCCTCGAAAATTTTCTAAAATTGCTTAAATGTCGATATCGAAGTTTTTCTATTTTTCAAAATATTTAAAAATACTTTAAACAGTCGAAAAAAAAGTCCTTAGGTAAGAACCTGTATTTTCTTTCTTCTATCGAATGCACTTGATTGTATCCAAAAAAACCGCAATAGCAAACGAGAAAATGTCGAAGTAATAATTTCCCAAGGATTACTTAATTTGTAACGTTCTAAAATTGTAGGTGGCATGTAGACCGGAGCGTTAATGGATTGAACGTAAACACGAAACAGAACACTTGCGCCTGGAAACAACCCTACGGACCCGAAGTCAAGGATTTCACTTCAAATTGACTGCAGGAACATAGTTCCAAAAATTATTATCATGATGAGAATATTATCTTCAATTAATTTAACATTTAAATTCTGTGATAGTTATCATTAAAGGCAGTTAAAAATTTCCAAACTATTATAACACTATTAGCCTAGTTGGGGGTGTTGAATGAGGGGAATATTTAGGGAAAAGTTGAAAATCCTTTTAATCCATTCAGTTTTGGTCTGGAATGAACATTATAACTTTCCTCACTCCTGCTAGGTGAGCTTTAGCCGCTGTGTACAGATTTGTAATCAGAAAATAGTTTTTTTAAAACTTAACTTAACAATATCTCAAAAACAATCGATGCCATTAAAAGCATTGCTTGTACAGTCGCAGGAAAAAAAACGAACCACCCAGCATTATTCCGCTCCCATTCATTATACAGGGCGTTACCGAATTCGACTGAAAAATTCAGATAGTAGGCATCAAGAGGATGAAAAATCCCCATAGAACATAGGGTCCAAAACGACGTTTAGTCGGTAAAAATCGCAAAAATACAGGGTGTCCGAGAATTGTTGGAAGCTCTTAAAAATTAATAAAAAGAAAACTAATAATGTTTCAGCTACGAATTTTTTTAATGAAAGCGTATTTATAAAGGTTTTTTTTAAGTAGTTAACACGCCGGTTTGGTTATTCAGGGTTCGTAAATCACTAAAAACGAAAAATTAGTTTAGAGCCATTATCTGCAAAAATATTGAAACTGGAAGAAAGATAAAAGCATGAAATTGTAGGGAATTTTACACTCTTTAATTTGTTATAAACATGTAGTGTGAAAACTGAAGAGTTTTTGAGATATTCAAGAAAAACTAAAAAGGGCACCAGAAACACGGATTGGCTTCTGCTGATCGGTAGCATACCGATGTTGCTACCGATATTTGCAGAGGGTGTTGCCAAATTCGTCTATTTTTGCGATTTTCACAGAATAAACGTCGTTTGGGACCCTATGTTCTATGATAATTTTTCATCCTCTGGATGCCTACTATCACCCCTCTGAATTTGTCGGTAGAATTCGGCAACACCCCAAAAGATGGTGACAACAGCTAGCCACAGACTCAATTAACCCTAGGTACCCATCTTCTTTCTTCTCCCCCACATAAGGCACCACCCTCTTAAATTCAACAACACAAAGACTTGAAAGACTTAACTTACAAAATATCATATTCTTTTGTTCTAAATGTCTTCTTTTTTGCATCCATATATAGAATTTTTTTTGCTCTGGCTTTTTCAATAAAGTTTCACGCATACCCAACCAACCGACAGGGAGCCGTACTGACTCCGAGTTCGGGGGTATGCTGTGGTGTTATATTATCGGTAGGCTACCGATCAGCAGAATCCAACCCGTGTTTCTGGTGCCCTGTTTAGTTTTTCTTGAATATCTCAAAAACTCTTCAGTTTTCAAACTTCATGTTTAAAACAAATTAAAGAGTGTAAAATTCCCTACAATTTTATGCTTTTACTTTTTTCAAGTTTTAATATTTTTGCAGATAGTGTCTCTAAGTTAAATTTTAGTTTTCAGTAATTTACGATCCCCCGAATCACAAAAACCGGCGCGTTAACTGCCTGAAAAACCAGCGGGAGTGGTCTGCCCAAAACTTTCTCGTATCCGCCCTACCATGGGTGGGAAAAAATACACCAAGCGCCAGTAACATGCTCCATTCATTCCCTAACACAGGTGGGGAAAAACGCCCGAATCGGTTGTGCTTTATTTTTTGCGTCTTAGAATGATGAAGAAACCGAATATGCAGTTTGAACGCCTTTTTTTCAACCGATTGAAACGAAAATTAAGCACAGATCTACAATTAAGGTAAAAAATACTCATACCAATTTTTATTTTTCTACGTCATTGTATTTAGGAGTTATCGTGTTCACATTTCTGCGAATAAGCAGACCGACAGACAGTCAACTCTTTGACGGATTTGGTCCAAAATTTGATACGGACCTACATTCCTGATGATAAAACTGTGAACCAAATTTGATCTATCTAGTTATTTAAGTTTTTGAGTTATCGTGTTCACATGAACACGGACAGACAGTCAGACAGACTTACCGTGGATGGATTTTGTCCAAAATTTTATAGAAACCTACAAATTATGTGTAAAGATCCCACTCCAAATTTCATCTCTCTAGCTCTAATAGTTTTCGAGTTATCGTGTTCACAGACACACAGACAGACGGATATAATTCCAAAATTGTGTTTTTCGGACTCAGGGAGGTCTAAAACGTGGAGAATCATCAAAATCTTGACTTCAAATTTTTTGACGATTGCAATACTTTCTCTTTGTATACTTCGTATACGTGAAAGTAGAAACGAGTTCAGCATTGCAAAAATTATTTTCGTAATAGAATAAATTTTATAAGGAAAGTTTAATAAATTCATTATGTTCGTCAAAGGGCTTAAAAAGATCTAAAATCCGAGCTCGAAGTTCCATCCATGACGCTCATATGAACAGCGTAAAAAACTCGTGTGGAGTGCACCAGGGACGAAGTGTAAACCAGCGGGAGTGGCCTGCCCTAAACTTTCTCGTATACTTCTCAAAAATTTGTCATTTCCCCTCCCCCTGCGTGGATAAAAAATTCGAACCTACTGTAACCCAGAATGCAATGACAATCAGAAGATTTTTCAATGTAGATTATAGTGATTGTAAAATATTTAGGTGAAGAATCATATTCAAAGAGATGCATATGTATTAAAACTTAGCAATATTTATTTTCTATCACACTCTACGAAGCTCCGCTAATGCGAAGGCGTGCCCAAGCGAAAAGAAAACAGGAGAAAATTACCTCTTCGCTATCGCTGAACAGCTTGCGCATGCGCAGAGATTGATTCCAGTACTCGAGTAAAAAAATTGAATATGCAATTTGAACGCCTTTTGTTTAACCGATTGAAACGAAATTTGGGCACAGATCTATAATTAATGTTAGCAACCGTCATACCAATTTTGATTTATCTAAGCCAAAGGGTTTAGGAGATAATTTTTACAAGTATGCGATTATACAGTCCAACACACAGTCAACCCTTCGGCGGATTTGGTCGAAACTTTGATACGGACCTGCATTCATGATGATAAAACTGTGAACTAAATTTTATTCATCTAGCTATTCAAGTTTTTGAGTTATAGTGTTCACACCACCGCGGACAGACAGACTTCCCCTTGACGGATTTTGTCCAAAATTTTATAGAAACCTACAAATTATGTGCAAAGGTCACGTACCAAATTTCCTCTCCTTAACTCTAATAGTTTTCGAGTTATCGTGTTCACAGACAGACATACCGACACACAGACAGACATAATTCTAAAATTGTGTTTTTCGGACTCAGGGAGGTCTAAACCGTGGAGATTCGTGAAAATCTCGAGTTCGAATTTTTTGACGATTGCAATACTTTCTCTTTGTATACTTCGTACACGAGAAAGTACAAACTTTTAAAAGTGCGCTTTCATTTTAAAAAAATTCCTAGTTGAAACATTATTAGTTTTTTTTTAATTAATTTTTAACAGTTTTCAACAATTCTCAGGCTTTTCTTCTTCTGTATTTTTGCGATTTCCACCGACTAAACGTTGTTTGGGACCCTATGTTCTATTGCGATTTTTAATCCTCTTGATGCCTACTATCACCCCTCTGAATTTGTCTGTCGAATTCAGCAACACCCTGTATATCAAAATAAAAGGTACCAATTTTCAGGAAACAGCGTCTACTAAAATGTTCCGCGTCTAAACATTTAATAAGGTTTCGTCTACATATTTATAATCGAACTAACTTCGAAATTTCCATTGGCAAGACAAGTTTCTGTAAACGGATTTCAAAACTGCATCAAACTTTATGCTTGGATACCAGATTTCATCATTCTAGCTCTATTTGTTTCGAAATTATAAGCAAATAAAATTTTGAGTCTCTAGTGTTAGAATAAATTTTGAATTTTCATTGATATCTTGAGAAATAATATAGTTATTGATGTATAATTTTTTGTTGTTATGTTATGAAGTATTGTACACATATCATTTTTATATTTAAATAATTTTGAGTGCATGAAATATTTGATCAAATTTGAGGCTTAAAATTTCGGAATAGCAACACTTACAAATTTTAATCGATGCAGAAGTCTATTTTATATGCCCAGGCAAAATTTGAACGTTTTCGTACGTATAGTTTGAAGTTACATTAAATTTTCTATTTTTGCTGTAAAACGTTGTATGGTATGTTTCAAAAAAGAAACATTCATCTTCGTTTCGAATTTAAATGCATATTGGTTATTCTATATTAATATGCTTTCTAGATTAATGTTTTTATACGAATTTTGTCTATAAGAAATTAGTATTTGACAATTTTCCTTTTCACATTTTGCAGAAATGCAAAATGTGAAAACAAACAACTAAAATTTTTTTTCAATGCACTGCGTCTTGTCAAGAATTACACTCCGTCCCAAAAGTTTATAAAGTCTAGTAAAATATAGGTTTTACCAAACTGAAAGGCATACAAACACCAATTACAAATATTTTTATTCAAAACCATATGCGACTTGTATTCAACGAAATAGTCAGAAAAAAATAACAATTTGTATTTCAATTATAAAACAAAATGGAAATATTAGGTGTCTCAAAAGTTAATAGAATATATGACATTTCAACAAAAGGTGCTCAATACAATGTTCTTAATAGTTTAAAGTTTTTCCATTTTTCAGTATGACATCGTATACACGTTCTTCCATCGACATAATTAATATTTGTAATATCTCTGGTTCCAAGTTGTACCATGCACTTTCAATGGCTATCTTCAAATCATTCACTGTCTAAAATTGCCCTCCATTCTCATATACCTTTCGATACATAATGCCCCACACATTCTCAATTGGGGATCAGGGCTCATCGGTGGCCACTCAAGAGCAGTAACAGTTTTCGAGTTTAAATAATTTTTCGTAGCATTGGAGGTATGGATGGAAGCATTATAATGCTGATATTCCCAATTGCGTCCCCCTATGTTTACTGCAAATGGTATAAGATGATTTTCTAGCGATTCTAGGTATTTAGGAGAATTCTGTCGGCCATCCAAAAAGGCCAACCCCACTTGACCGTTGAAACCGAAAGCCGCCCACACCATCACAGATCCACCACCACTTTGCCTACTGAAAAAGCTACTATGCTCTCTTCCTAAAGCATGCCAATATTTTATATTCACGTCAGGTCCATCGAGGTTCCATTTTTTTCATCACTCAGAAGGACAGCCATCCATTTATCACCATATGACATATGATTACGAGCTCATTGTAATCTCTAATTAATGCGAAGCTTTGAGAGTGGTAATCTGCGAGCCATTTTTGCTTGGATCATATAACCAGATTCTATAAGTCGTCCATGAACTGTGTTCTTGGAGATTTGCAACCTGGAAGCCATAATAATTTCGCGAACCGACATCTTCTGACTTGAAGCCATTCTTTGTATCCGTCTATCACTGCGAATATCCATAACACGTGGTCTTCCCGAACGAGGCTTTGGCTCATATGGCGTCTTACGAGTTAATACACGATAAATCATACTTTTAGAACGATTTAAAAGTTTCGATATTTTCTTAACAGTCTTACAGAGAAATTTCAAATGCAGAATTTTACTCACTTCTTCATTAGAGAGCTGAGAAGCTTTAGGCATCTTGAAACGCAGAACAAACGGTCGCTTTCTTTTCTTACAAGCTTTTTTATTGGGCAACGAATCGACGTCATGATTACCGATACCATATTTGCATAAAATTGCATTTGTCTACAAACTTTTGGGACAGGTTATATTTGTATATTCTACGATTTAAAAATTGGCATTAAATATACGGGGTAGAACTGCTGTTTTTTCAATATAATTGACATAACATATCTATACAGTAAGTTGCACCGAAATACATCATATACAACAAAAATATAGGCAAAATACAAGATTCTATAAACTTTTGGGACAGAGTGTAGGTTAAATTAGGTCGGAAGTTACAGTAAAAATAAATTATAAATTATAAAAAATAAATCATCAAATTTTAAAAGAAAAGATTACAAATAATCAAATATTGAAAAATATCATTTGAATAAAATAAAATAATTTTGAATCTATACAATTAATCTAAGTAGCTTCAAAACATTTTTAATTTGAAAAAAATGTAATTAATTAGCAGCTTTCAAAATTAAGTAATTTAATATAGGAAGTTGTCTGTGTTTTCTATTAAAATTAAAATAACCGGGTTTTCTCCGCTCTAAAAAACGTTAATAATCTATAAATATTAGAAGACGAGGAACCATTCAATATTATTTTGACAATGGATCATACAAATTAGCATACGATAAAGTATCGATATCTCTTTCAATAAACGATTTAGTATCGTATGCGCTTAAGATCTGATGAAGTCGTATTTTTTAAGAAAAAGCATTTAATAAGCTATGTGAGATAACCTCCGCTTTTGAAGTAAGCAAATATGCAGATTTCAAGTAAATAACTCTTGAAAACTGCAACACTTAATAAAAGGCTTACAAATCGTTTGCCAATAATGCACGGAAGAAAGTTGTTTTTCGTTATTAAATATAAAGACTACACAACTTTAGTTTACATAACTTAAATATATAAACTTTATTTATCTATATAAAATTTAAATTTAGAAAGTAAAGTGGTATAATATTTCAATAAGTTCATTAATAGGGAGACCGGGATTAGTTGTTACACGGGATAAGTTGTCATATGCGAATTTTAAATTAACCACCGGTAGAAACTCACTTTTCTCACGTCAGATGGTAGATCTCATTTGTGTGTCTTCCTCACCAAACATTGGAGCACCTGCCACCAATAGTAGAGATAATTATTTTGGTAATGTTGATTTTGTGTCTATTAGTAATTTTAATTTTAAATTTTGATTTTTTATTTTCCACGGAACCTTTAGAGATGTCTATTTAACTTCTACACTATGAGAAAGCCTAGAGTTTAGGTAAATGATATTATATTTAAAAGTTCTGTGCAATTGTAATATACCACTCACACCTATCAAGATATAAAATATCGTCACATGGGGCTACTCGTTATAATTCCTTTGGGGCTATTTGTTACAGTGTAACAACTTGCCCCGAATAAGTTTTAATTGTACAAAATTTTTTAAAATTGATATAAGAAACTATAAAAGATAGATGTATGGGAGTACAACTCCATAGGAAATATTTCTTGAGGCAGCGGATGTAGTGATGACTGGTTGTTCATTGCGAAAGACAAATTGATAAATTTGAAATTAATTTCATGTCATTCCAGAGATGCTGCAGTAAAATGCAAACTATTAGCGGTAGTAAGTTGTCTTTGAAATCGATTTCATTTTTATAACTTAATTAATTTAATTAAATTGAATTAGATAAATAATTAAACAATATTGGAAAATTTTATGAATTTTTAAAGACATTTCTTGGAAATACTGCATACAAGTTACAAACCCTTTTTGCTTCATAACCAGAGTAAACTGTGCCTAGCGTGGTTTATGAGAAAAAAACTCAACCGGTCTTCACAGATAAACAGGAGACGGAACTTCAACAGTACATAGACAGTTCTACGAAGCTGTACTATGGACTTTCTACTAAGGAAGTTAAATCATTTGTACATCAGTAAGCAATTAAAAATCAAGTAAAAATCCCAATTGTGGCCGGAGTAAATATAAGAGTGCTGCAATTGACTGGCTGCCAGCTTTTCTAAAGTGTAAGAAATCTCTTTCTTTCCGCACTTCGCAAGTGACTAGACTGAGTAGAGTCACGAGCTTCAATAGCAACAATGTTGTAATCTTCTTCACCAATTTTGCCAGTGTCCAAGACAGATTCAAATTCTAGAGTCAAGATATTTACAGCGTTGACTACTGGGGTGACAAAGGTTCAGAAGCCAAAGAAGATAATTGCCTGAAAAGGTACAAAACAGATTGTATCAGTGACATCTGTCGAGAGAGGCACTATGGTAACCATTTTTCTTGCTGTTGGTGCTAATGGCGACTCAGTTCCTCCTTTCTTTTCCTAGTAAAGTACTTAAATATCGCTTCCTTTCAAATATCTTAGAGCGTGTAAGGTCAGCAAATAAATTTGTATGGGCAGGATTTTCAAAGCTTCTTGAGACATTTTATAAAACTTCAAGTGTCACCAAAGAGAGCTTTGTCCTACTTCTTCTAGACAATCATCAGTCTCATCTCGACTTCCCAGCATTGGGCTTGCCATAGATAAAAACTGTAATTCAGAAAAATACTATGATGATAACTCATCAGAATAACTTATGAAACGAAGTGAATTTGTGAAGAAAAAATCATAAGGCCTTCGTTATTCTATAGAGATTATGAAATTATAACATACTAAAACGATATAATATTTTTTTAAATTGATTAACATATTTTATGTAACAATTAATCCCATCTAGTGTAGCAAAATACCCCATTGTGAGTAAGTTGTTACAATGTATATGCATGTATAAAAGTTTTATTACTTTTATATTATCGTTATCTAATCGTTTTTAAAAAATATGTTATGTATCTTCAATAATTCGAGTAAATTTTAAAGTGTGTTTCTTAAAAATGTTATTAATAATTTCTTTTTAAGAAATTTTTGAAAAATATTGTAACAACTTACCCCGGTATCCCCATTTCGACGATTTAGATAATACGAATACTATCGACTTACAAAGAAAACCCAGAAAATTAATTGAAATAAGTGAAAGTCACACGCAGAATAATCTTAACTGAATTACCCTCGCCCTGCCTTAGAACTCGGGATCTCTGAATGATTGTCGCTGAAATAGCTCGAGTACTGAGGTTGGAGTCCTAATAGTCATCCCCGACCACGGCCTGACCCCTCCCGAAGGAGGTAAGTCTGTCACTGGTGAGAGGTAACTCGACCCCTACTATTGCTATACCCCCAGGGGAAGTGAGAACCCGCTTACTTATCTGTCGGCTTTTCATCCATGAACTGGCCGTGCCCCCAGGGGCATCACAAACAGAATAAATCAACATGTTATCTATTTTAATATTAACACTAATATTTCATAAGAATAACTTCGTTTTTCGATTACTTCCAGCATGCAGAAAACCTATGCAAATACTTATGTATTATTAAAATTTTAGGGCTTTGCGATCAAAATTTATCGAAATATTTTGGATATCATAATTTTTGGAAGAGAAAATTTCTGTTCTATAGAACTTTTTAACGCGTCAAATATTTATCGATTATAAAATATAGATAATTACTTTTAAGATGGCATTTAAAGTAAGAAATAAATTTAAAATATCTACCACTGACGTTTAAAGTAAGAAATAAATAAAAAAAATCTACCACTAACATTTAAACGTTAGCAGAGAATTTCACTATTTAAATGAGTTGACGACCCCTTTTATACTGAGAAGACAAAATGCGGAATATCTTCCTATCTATTCATGGCATATTAAGTAAAATTAATATAGTGGGGTATTTATGACAACAAAAAAGGGTGATGCCAGTGAAAATTTTGAAGTTAGCACAATTTTAAGTATGTGAATGACATTTTATGAAAATTGTTTCCATAAATATTTTAGTATAGGTTATTTCTAGTAAAATGGTACCTTTTGTTTTAATATACAATTAAAGACCCAGAAAAATGATGGGCGGTTCGTTTCTTTTTCCGCGACTGTATATATGTTGTAGAGCTTGAATTTCTAAGTAACATGAGAACCCACACTTATTATATTCATTGAACATTAAGTTCACAACACTATTTCAAAGTTTTGCCTTAATCCCTGATCAAGTACTTGAAGCGAGAACGGACTAAGTTATCAGCGCACCCTACCCCCGATTATTATGTATGTAGTTTAATTTTTTTTAAAACTTTTTAATAACTATTTCAAGACTTTATTTCGGATATTTTGAGGGGGAAATAGTGTTATTATGTTTTAACAGAGTAAAATATCTCAGGAAAGCTTTAGTAGTGGCTAGGAGGGTGATAAAAAAACAACGATATTCATTTTAGCACTTATTGTTTAACATATCTGACGTGGTATTAAATACATTAAAAGTTTTTAGAAGTTGAATGTGTGTCATAATCATCAATGTCGGATTGTTCACTGTCACCTTCCTCCACTTGGCATTATTTCACATTCTGCCTCCAGTCTTCCAACAAGTGCTTCTGAAATTACCTCCACCATCTTGATATCGATTTCAGTCTCTCGGTTACCGAGTTTGTAATGATGTCATCATCCTCTGGAGAGTTGGTACTTTATACTTTGCCCTTTACAATGATAGCAAATGGTAGAACAGTTGATGTCAGCTTTCCTACAGCTGAGAGCCAAATTACAATCTTTTACACACTTACATGATATCATAGAGAGTGCTGGAGGATTTGGTTCCTTCTGAGTGGTGAATGGGAGCATCCCATGTTTGGTTTTTTTTCCAACTCCAATCCATAAAGGCATTTGGCAAATCCACTCCGAAGTTGAACCTGTAGGTATACATGGAAAGACGTGCAGCTTCTGTAGTGGGAATTAGAGTCGCTAAATTCAAATTATTTTTTGTTATTGATTTTTCAGAAAGATGAAATCTCGAGGAATCCAATGTATTTTCACTGTCCTTACCCCATAAAAGGCTAAAAAAATTTCTCACCGTCTTCGATATCATCTGGGCATGCACTTTCATAATGGAAATTGTTCACAACTTGTTAGAGTTGCTGTTCAGAATATTAAAAAATTTCTTCTTCTGCTGTCTGAAAAGAACTAATGTGGTATCGCTTTCTTTTTGAAACTTCACATATAGCATACTTATAAGCAAATGCTTGTTCTTAATATTTGATAGAAGTTACTCTTGGGACACAATGGCTGACATCTACTAATAAAACATAACATGACTAGTTATGAGTTTCTTTCGTCACCTGGTACGTTCTACTTCATGGTAACTATTAAAAATTATTGTGACCCCTTCATTGAAGTTCTTTCTTTTTGGCGTAGTCAACGGATACTATTTCTAGGAAGCAGATCCTATTCAAATTTCTGGAAGTGTAACTCTGTCTCGCGGACAATTCTCCTGTTGGATTGGTTTTGAGGCTGTTGGATGCTTAATGAAAAGAATTTGGATTATGAATTTTATGGACATTTGTTCGATAATTGAGCAAATCCGGAGCATACATTACCTGAACGGTGAGAGTGGTTCTCTAAATTAAAATTAAATTTAATCAAAAGTAAATTTCTTTATTAAATCTCATCGAATAGTCAAAGTCAAAATGAAAAAAAACCAAACAAGTGATCAAGATGATTGGATTTCTCAACAATTATTATCTTCAATTACAAACAACTTATTTATTACAAACTTATCAGGTGAACAATCTGAGAAGACCAAAATAAAATCTAGTTATTCCAGTATTCGCACTATTTCATAAATTAACACGAATCTGGGAATTTTATTCAAATTTTAATTATAGTTGTCAAAGTAATTTTCAAAACAATTTTTACATACACAATGAACATCAAAGCAGCCAACATCCGCATCAGAATTTTTTTTCAGTTACGTCGTGGTCGAAGATTATAATCATTCGCAGGTTTCCTAACAGTATCTGAGTGTTTTGGTGGTTCCGTTAAAGTGTCGGGATTGATCTGCTTGTCAACAATCTCTTTATGCGTGAGATGTAAATGAATAAACCTTTGCGTGAACGGTATCAACCTGTTGACATGACAATTAAAAATTTTTCCGCCGTTTTCAACGTGCCTAATTTTGTAGATAGCATTTGAATATCACTCTATAATACGATATGGACCTTCGAATTTAGGTCTCAATTTGTTTCTTAGCTCATTCCCTAAATTTGGTGTTGTTACGAAGCACAGCGAACCAATGGGGTAATCTAATTTTTCGAGTTTCTTTCAGATGTTACTTCTGTCAATATTGGTGACCTCTTGCTGTTTTAAATTTTCTAAAACTTTTGAAAAAGTATGTTTTAACGTTTGAATCAGTTTCCCTATGTACTCTGATTGCGACTCAAATTTCTCATTTTCTCCTAAAGTGTAGGGTAGCCTAATATCTTTTAGATACTCAATATAAAATGGAGATGCGAGTGTACTTCCGTTAATTGCAGAATTCAACGCCAGCATTGTGGGAGCTAATTTTGTATCCCATTCCTCATTTTCATTGCAAATTGTAGCTAAAATATTAGCAATTGATTGATTCGGTTTTTCTACTCTGCCATTGGACCAGGGGGAGTAATTTGAAATATGTATTTTTCAATTCATTGAACTTTGAGAATTCAATGCCTGAAAAATATTTAGCGTTGCCGGTTGCTTATTAAAACTTTGGGACAACCTCTATGAGCTATATATTTCTCGAAAACTGTATTCATAATCGTTTGTGATTTCATGTTTGGAAGAGCTACTAAATGAATGTATTTAGAAAAATCGTCTATCATCGATAAGACATATTTATTCCCTGCTTTTGTTGTTTTTAATGGACCGAAAATATCAGCGTGACAGTGCTCTGAAGGATATGTGCTTTGGTCCGCTGGTTGATTGGGCGCGGTTTGAGTTTTAAAAGCACTATGTCTAGATAAACATGGTTGGTATACACGAATTCGCAAAATTTTTGGTGTCTTTATTCATTTGCGGCCAAAAGTAATGTTCAGCTAGTCTACTCTAAGTTTTGAAAAATCGAAGGTGTCCTCCTATTTCTGAATAAATTGATTCAAGAATTTTAGCTTTTAAAGAATGAGGTACGCAAATTTGCTTTTTTAGATTCCTTCTTGGTGATTTACTGTTATGTTTAGACAGGTGAATCAATATTTTGTTTCCGTTGATAAGGTAATTTGGATACTGCTCATTTTCATTTTTTCTAGCTTATCTATAAATATTTTGAGTTTTGGGTCTTCTCTTTGTAATTTAGCTAGTTCTTCATTCTTTGGAAATTCGATAGTTAAAGCATTGACGCAAGGAGAAAGATGATCAGCTACCACGTTTAATTTACCCTTCATATAAAAAATAGTATAATCAAATTCCTTAAGAGATAATTTCCATATAAGCATTTTAGATATCGGGTTTTTATTAGATAGAAAACATTCGGGGGTTTGTGTTCCGAAAGAACTTTGAATTTCCTGCCTATTAAATATTTTCTAAAGAAAGGTAAAGCTGAAAAAATTGCGAAAACTTCTAAAACTGTTGCAGTATATTTTGCCTGAGATGTATTTAGTTTTTCTGAGTAAAGATAGAGGGGTTTAACTTCGCTGTTTTGGTACTTGTGTCCCAAGACAGCACCGATCCCAACACCGCTGGCATTTGTTGTTACTTGTAATTCTGCGTTAGGATCTGGTAAAGCTAAAACTGGTGGGCTTAATAATGCATTTTTGATATCCTCGAATGCTTTTTGTGCCTCTTCATTCCAATCAAGCTTTACATCTTTGTGTAATCGATTAGAAAGTGGTGCTTCTCGTTGCGAAAAATTTCTTATGTATCGCCTGTAAAACCCTGCTAAACCAAGGGAAGATTTTCATCACGTTCGTTTTCTGGTGTTTTAAATTCATTTACTTTCACAGTTTTGTCTTTGTCAATTTGTAGTCTTTGTGGCGTTATGATATAGCCTAAAATTTACAAGATTTCGTGAGAAACTGACATTTTTCAGGATTTAATCGATACCTTGCAAATCGATTTAAAACTTCATTCAAAAGACTTAAGTGTTCTTCAACTGTTTTACTGAAAAGAATTATGTCACCAATATACACGAGAGCACTCTTAGATAATAAATCACCTAAGACTTCTTGAGATATCGCCTGAAAAGCTTTCGGAGAGTTTTTAAGCCCAAAATAAAAGACGATTAAATTCGCATTTCGTGCCCTCTAAACCGCTGAAAGCTGTTTTCTTCCTATCTGATTTTTTTATTGGGATCTTTTTAAATGCTGCTTTCAAGTCCAACCTCGACATATAGTTATATGAACCGAATATTTCGAACAAAATATCGTCTAACGTAGGAATTTCAAAGTCTTGAGTAACAGTTATTTCGTTTAATTTACGAAAATCAAACACTAGCCTATGTTTGTTGTTCTGTGGAACAAATAAAGCAGGTGCATTATAGTGTGATTTTGACTTTGAAATAATAGCAGCTTTTTCTAGATGGCGAATTTGCCTATGAAATTCTTCGCGCAAGTTAAATGGTATTTTGAATGATGGACATTTTATAGGTTGGTCATGCTTTAACTCAATTGCGTGTGGCTCGGGAAGGATAATCTGATAATTCTATAGTTGTTCGAGCAAATGTATTTTTATGTTTCAGCAAAATTTGTAACACTTGTTGCTTGATTGGAAGTTTTAAATGCTTCAAATTAAAATCATTCTCGTTAATTGGTGGCGGCAGTTTTGCAGTAATTGGTAGTTGATCGGGAAGATCTTCAAAATTGTTTACTGTACCTATTATTGTATGCTTGTTTAATTTAACCGGTTTATCAGATTTATTATGTAAAACAATACGAGCCTTTTTGCTGGAGTGGCCTATACTAATATCATCGTTTTCAAAATGAACATTTCTCCGAGTTAAATTAGCGTTACTGTCTATTGATAATTTTGAGCAATCATGAATTAATTTTGGTAGCTCTACATAAACTATTGAAGTGAATCCAGGGGGGAAAAGTAATTTTTGATTTAATTTTAAGTTAGCGTTTTGATCTGGTTTGTCAATATAATGAGTAGCTGACACGTGCTTTATACGCACTTTAGTATTGCTGATATCTACAAAGTTTTCTTTTAAATTAATTACAACTTTTCTAGCTTTAAAAAAATCCATGCCAAGAATTGCGTCATAATTAGTTGCGATATTATCTTTAGTTTCATAAAAATTTTGTTCCAAAATTAAATCCTCTATTTTTAAGACTAACTTATAGTACCCTATAATTTCTAATTCACCTCCGTTTACTGCTCTAACAATTATATTTGCTTTAAATTGCCAAACTTTACCCAATTATTTTATTTGATCAAAAACTTGTGGTCCGATTAAGGTAACTGCAGCTCCGCTATCCTATAAACAGTTAAAGTTAATACCACAAGATTCCGCCTTAATAATTGGTAAGAATAATTCTGGGTCTGAAGAAAAACTCTCGGGAGACACCTTGTTAGACCCTGCATTTTCTACCCAACGTTGTCACCCTCTCGTGTTTAAATCCCTCGCCTTATTTCTGTTAGCATTTCTTCCTCCGTGATAAATTGAAAAATCTCGATCATTATGATTATTGGGTTCGCGTCTGATCGCCGAGGAGTTATCGGGTCAAGTTAATGATCAGGTAAACCTAAAGTTTATGGTACCCAGCCATTTCTCTCCACTTCGGCTCGTCAATTCCTTGCCGCCAAGCTGAAGACGTATTGACGACGTTAGAACATTTGTTTTGGTTGCGCAGGAATGTTCCACTTCGTGTCTGGTTCGTGCAGGAATCGTTATATTTTTGTTTCGCGCTTCAGCGCTTCGATTTTATTGGTCAGGTAAGTGCTATTTACGATGTCATTGGTCGAGTTCTTCGAATTTGAATAAAACTTCGATTGGAATTCTACGTTTTGAATTTTGACAGTTTGGATGGTGGATTTGATTCGACTGACGTGGTTGGAAATTATAGCTTCAAATTCTTCTTCGTGGTGCAATTCTTATCGAATACGAAATGTTATTTATGGGTTTCTCGTTTTTGGAATTTTAAAAAAGTAGATTCCTAACATTCAATGAAAAAGCGAAGCTACTAGTTTGCCGCTTTGCTGAAAAGGAAGCCGCTGATGTTTTTTTCAGTTTAAAAAATTTGCCCGGAACCCACTTGAGATGTCGCAGGCATTGTGTGCGGAATTTCTCCTTTTCAGATGCCGAAGGCATCGCGTGCGCGAGAGAATAATAAAATGCTCACTGCGCGCCCAAACTTTGGTTCTTACATCACCAAGCCATCTTGCTCTTGGCAACTAAAAGTTGGTGAAAGTTGGTAAGGTTAATTTGCTAGAAAGTTATCTTATTGGTAGTTGTTGATTTGGTTGGATGCTGCTGGTAAGATGGGCATTTGAGTGGAAAATTACCTTTGGTGTCCATTGTCTATGCCTGCTAATAAATCGTATTCTTGGATATTGACTTTATTTTGACTGCATAGATTGGACAAGTGTGATCTATAGAGGCGTGATCCCTTCTATACTTTGCCTTGCATTTAGAATTATGTTCTCTGCAGTTGATGCAACTGGGGCGCTTCATGAGACAGTCTGTAATTCTGTGGTTCCCTGCGCAGAAGCCACAAAATCCTTTCTGCGGTGCAATGGGTGTCTCTGTGTTCCAGGGATTAGCATTTGGAAAATTTTCTGGCACTTATGAATTCTTTGACTGTATGGGTTTCCCAGTATATGGTAAGCTTTTTCTTCTCTTGAAGCAGTCTGTAAATGTTCACTGGAGTTTGGAAAACCCAGTGGGTCTTGCCGGTGCGCCCTTTGATGGGGCACAGAACTTTCAGGTCTCTGTGTACATCTTAGAATGATTGTGAAAGTGCTGTTTCCATTTGTTCCTTCGTAAATTCTGGTTCGAGACATAAACTATGCACTTCGAAAGGTTCTGCTTGATGGGAATCAGTTTTATCTTCTCTTGGATGAAAGATTGTTGCTGATTCGCTCTAGAATTTTCTCGACGTCTTGCTGGCTTGGGCTGTCGACATCTTGCTAGCCGCTATTCCGTCGTTTTGTAACTTTCTGACGTCTTTTATCTGAAAGTATTTGCCGATTTTGATTTCCATTTTGAGTAATTAGACCGGATTCTTTTCCTCCGAGTCCTTATTTAGGTAGAGGAAAGTATTTGGTTTGGATGTACTTAGCTTTTTTGTTACTTCACATAAGTTAGATTCATTTCTTTTGCCTCAGTTTGGGTTCCGATTATTGTTATGTCGATTGTAGTGTCAATCCCAATGACTGCTGTGTCTTTAGGCATAGGTGGGTAAATGTCATATTGGCTAATCTGATGCATCTGGAATCTGCTCTCGGAGAGCGTCCACCAGTTTGTTTACTTCTGCGGCTATTTCGATGGACATGTGCGCCTTGTACTTTGGTTTGCCACCTTTGGTAGTAGTAGTTGTGCCTACGTTTATAATATTCCAGAGTTGATGGAAAAGGTCTTGAATTGGGGTGTCCTCTACCATGGGAGGGCCAATGAAAGTTGCCAAAACAATGGATGAAGGAATTTGTTGAACCGAAGAAGTTGATGGACTCCTCTGTCTTCAGGACGAGGAAATGTGGACTGGATCTGCTAGTTGGACTGACTCTTGGTTCGCTAGGGACCTTACTGATTTGGATGCAAGAGGAAGTGACATATCTATTCTCTGGGAAAAGACCACAAAGAAAAGTTTCTGTTGCTACAAAGGTGAAATGAATTGAAGATAAATATGGAAAAGGTAGTAGAAGCAGTTATCACCCGGCCACCAGACCAAATGCGCCGATTGCCATGCAAGCTGGAAGATCAATGGCAAAGAGAAATGAAACAAAAAGAGACTAGGTTAAATAATTTGGTACAGGGTATTCACAGGAATCAGGAGATGTCTTGGGAACTTAGAACAGAGAATCTCTGAAGAGAACCAAAGAGCCTGGAGTGTCTGTGGTTCTGGTAGATAATATTAATAAAACGATCTGGATTCTCACAGGGTTGCTTATTAGATCTGCTTCCTGGAGTACTTAGTGACTAATACTTAATCACAACACAACACTGGCCCCACAGATAGAGAAAATAAAAATTAGAAAAGAATAATAATAAATATTAAATAAAAAAGAAATTGCATAATTTTTAAAAAATGCCTAACTTAAAATGCAAGTTTTGCACTTCAATAGCTACAATATAGTATTTGTTTCAAAAGACCAGTTGAGTTGGTACGAGGATGGATAAAAAAAGTTTACAAGAGTAATAAAAAATGATTTAATAACATTAGACAGAAAATACAAAAGGAAATTAAGAAGCATACTTGCCGAACATTTTTCCACATATTCACCAAATCTATTTAGGCATTTATTTGAACGCAAGACCAACTTGTTATCCCAGCTTGGTAGAAATCTTGTCCTTGCCAATTGAGCCAGACAACTGTTTTCACATCGCTGTTTGAAGAGAACTTTTTCCAGATAGGTGTTTGGAACCCAAATAAAAAGGCACCTTTTTTACGAGGATGGATCCAAAAAAATTGATAAGGGTAATAAAAAATATTTATTAACATTATACAGAAAGTACAAAGGGGAATTAAGAGGCATACTTGCCGATCACTTTTCAACATAATCACCAAATCTATTCAGGTATCTATCTGAACGCAGGACCAACTTGTTTAACTCGGCTTCCCTGCCCATTAATCCAGTTCCAGATAAGTGTTCCCTGCCCATTAATCCAGTTCCAGATAAGTGTTCCCTGCCCATTGAGAAGTCTGAAGAGAATCTTGTCCCAGATAAGTGTTCCTTCAATTCCGGTAAAAGGAAATAGTCACAGGTCCATCGTGAAGCCATTTGACGCAAACGCCTTGCATGTTGAGTGATGGTGTCATCCTCCTGCATGGTAATACTCATATTGCTCGCAAACCTCAAGAATTGCTGCAGAAGTTCAAGTGAGTAGTCTGGTGCCACTCCCTATACAGCCCAGATTTGCCACCAAATCTGGGTTCCAAACACATATATGGCAGAAGGTTCTCTTCAAACAGTGATGTGAAAATAGCTGCCGAGAACTGGTTCAATGGACAGGGACGCGATATATACCAATCCGGGATACAAGTTGGTCCTGTGTTCAGATAAATGCCTAAATATATTTGGTGATTATGTGAGAAAGTGATCGGCAAGTATGCCTCTTAATTCCTTTTTGTATTTTCTGTCTATTGTTAATAAATATTTTTTTTATTACTCTTGTAAACTTTTTGGATCCATCCTCATGCATGTAAGCCTTTCAGCCAAAATCAGTTTTGACAAGCAAACTATGTTTGGTATGTAAAAACCAAAAATATTACAAAATCTACTTCAAATACCATTTTTAATGCCATTCTGGAAGTGAAAAGAGCTTTTGGAAACACGACTAGTTCTAATGTTGGGTGTTTAAGAGGATTAGTGAGTGTATATTGAGTTCTAATATAGTTTTGGAAGAGAAAAGAAAAATTTAAAAAACTCTCTTGATTTTTTTATTAATTCTAAAAATAATAATTAATGTGTAATTATACTAAGAAAAATTGTTTTAGCAATTCAACATCAATAGTTCTATTTTTTCGAGAAAGTGCATACAGAATAAGTCCAACAACACTTAGACGTCAATTGATTTGGCGTTATTGAACCCCACCTGTATAGTCATCTTGGACAAAAAAAGAACCAGAATTGGGTAAAGAAAAAATGAATAAAAAGAAGAAGAAAAGAACAGAGGAAACTACTTCAAAATACTATTTAATAAGCCACACTGGAACAGCCAGGTTCTTTCTTAAAAGATCTTCAGATATTGAGTGTTTAAAAAAACGAATAGAGGGGAAAAAATTGATTTCTGGAAAAGTTTGAAAAGAAAAACCTTTAAATTAAAACAAAAAATAGTGTCTCTTTGTCTGTCACCAGAACTGTCCCCAAACGGCGTACAGCAACTACGAGAAATTCATCCAAGGTTTCTGTTTTTGCTATCAGCCGAGAGAAGAGACCCAGTTACCCAGTTCCTATATGGCTCAAAAAAATTCCAGCGAAACGGCCGCTGGGATTGAGGGGCGTAAAATTACTTACCTTACTCAACTGCGAATTTCTGTGACTAAAGCAGCTCTATGTGACTGAAGTAACTCTTTATGACTCTGAGATCATGTGACTGGAGTCGCTCTTTGTAACTCTCAATTTATGTGAATGATTCGTGATTTTGGTTGGGATTTTTTTAGCGAAAAAAATTCTTGTTTTCAACTGTAATATATTTATTCATGTTATCAATATTGGATATAATTTCTGTTAGTAACAATCTTATGTAAAATCGGACGATGGTACGAGAAATAGAAAACTTAATTCAACAATTCCGGAGTAATATTTCGCGTGAACGTAAGATCGATGAATGAATTGCCTAATGTACTTGGATAGCTCATTTATTTGACGTTGAGCAACAGCTCGATTTCGTCTCCGCTTCGATAAATCACTTCGCTGACTCATTTTCGCAGTTTCTAGAAATTTCTACGAAACAAAATTTGGGAAATCCAGTTAATATACAGCTGACAATTGACTGCAGCAAGCGACTCAGGCCGCCAGGCAGTTAGGTATGAGAAAGCGCGGGAAGCTAGGCTGGTCACTCCATGCGCGCGCATAGGTCGCTGTGACGTCATCAAAATTCTTCGTGATTTTCACCAACTTTGCAACTAGACTGTGACTAAACCGTAATTCCAAATTCTAAAATTCTTTCTGCAATCTTCAATGTCTGCCTTTCTCTGTTAATTGAAACTAAAACCAACCAAGTGAATATTTAATTTAACTAAACATAAATTAAATAACATAATCTCCAAGGAAAATTTCCTTACCCTAATTGGAAAGATGCGTTTTAAGATCATTGCTAAAAAGTAAATCTATCAAATTGATATGATAAATAGGTCTATAAAGTAAATTTATTTGAAGTGACGAAGAAAGAAAAACAAAACCTCAACCTATTTCCACGCAATTTTAAATGCTAAATGACATACCGGCTTTGATGCAAGTTGGCTGGGAATCGGGGCTATCAAAAATTGTTTCCAATTGGGACCCGCACTTGCTAAGGCTGGGCCTGCTAACCAGTTGGGTGGGTGCAGGGTGGATGAGTACAACAATTTCCACAATAGGGCCCAGGGAACATGCGCGATTGCCATAACCCGAACAACTTTAAATTCTCTCCTCCCCCATTGTTTAAACTTATGAAAAAACCCAAAACTTAAACTGGAGAAATTACTGAATCAGAACAAATATATGCCCTGTCTGGGCAACACACACTTAAAGAGTTTGACATTTATAGAGAGAAATGATAAAAACATTTAAATAACAGAACTTGATTAAATATAAAACATGCAGGAAACACACAAAAAAGTTTGGAAAATATACACAATTAAACACAAATATCAGAAAAAACTGTTCTGAATAAAAAAAATGAACAAATAAATAAAATAATAATAATAATATTAATTTTTACACAAAATGTTTGAACTGTTGGTATTATGGCAGTTGATTACACCTGTTCCTAAAAATCAACTTTTCTTCCTTGCTTATACCATATTTACGGTGAAAATTTCAGTGGAGAACGAATCTAAGGATGTATAGGGAATTTGTATTCAAGCAGTTTTTATTTTTCTCAGATTTCCCTAGGGTTGTGCATTAGGAGTTTGTCTCTCTTGTTACCGTCTGACGGTTGCTTGACTGGATGAGACAATTGCCTATTAATAAAACGCACAAAAACACAGACGGGTTTTTCCAAAAAGGTACAAAAGCTGAAGACACAATCAGACTTTTTCAAATGTTTTCACTGGATGGCTTGCTGACGAAAAGGTTGATGTCGTTGAAAAAGGATTACTAATGAAAAAAATGATTGGACCCTTGATTTAAAAGTTGATGTATTGATGTATTGGAGGCTTAACTGGGTCGCTAGATGTCTGGCTTAAAAAGGACCTGGTAATCATGAATGTGATTGATAATCCCTCGAATTCTTCCGCGGGACAGGTGGTTTGATGCAACACTCCTGTACAATTCCTATTATAAGTAGGACTTTGGTAGTTTCATGTGCCATGATGTTGTTAGAAGACAAGATGTAGAATAGTGAATAAGAGTTCCAATTTCTCCACAGCTACACAGTGGAGAGTTGGCTAGATGAAATCTGTGAAGATATGAAGGAAAAGGGCCGTGTCCTGTGAAAAACAGAATATCCGTTCTATTCCAGTTCGCTGACTACAGCGAAACTTTAGGAAATATGTTAAATGTGGATAGGCCCGTATCCCCTTCGTCCCATTCACTTTGCCATTGCTTCGTCATAGCTATACGAAGGATATTTTTGGCATGACATTTTGGCAGTTTTATGTTAAGTTGGACGTCGTTTGACTCTTCCGCAGCCTTTTCTAGACTGTCCGCTGCTTCATTTCCAAAATAACCCACGTGGGTCTTTATCCATGAAATTTTTATGTGGGGGGTTTTCTGGAAGTATTTCAAAATTTTCCCTGGCTGTTCTGTTGGTGGTCTTTGGGCTTAATGATGCTTGAGTGCTGGCTCTATTATCCAAGAAAATTGTAACTGGAAAATTTGTCTTGAGTTTAATTGCGTATTTTACTGCTTCATTTAGGGCGAGCAACTCGGGCTGAAAGACTGTATTGTCTTTCTTCAATTTAGCAGATCATTGATGCGTTGTATTATTTTCTTGCATCATGCAGAAAGCTGCGCTCACCCAATTTGGAGATTTAGAACCGTCCGTGTAAAGGCGAGTGCACACGTTATTTGATCAACCGTCCTCAAGTGAAATTTGGTGATGAAGAAGATACTTGGAGGGATGTGTAGTCTAGCCTGTCACTCTGTGTTCAAGAACGTCTGGGATAAGTGTGAAATGTCTTGAATTTTGTTTCAGAGTCTGTACGATTCGGTTATTCTGGCATCCAGCTGTAATTGGAGGTGCAGAGATAGGATCCCCAGAATCACCTGGAGAGAAGCCGTCGGTGTTGTTCTATAAGCCCCTGTGATGAACGGCAGGAAGCCTCTTTGAATGGATGATAACTTTCTTGCAATTCTGATCGTAGGGTGAAGGCACCACACGCCAGCACCATGTGCCAGCATCCTTTCTATGACCGCCTTGTACAGGTCTTTTCTGTGGCGGAGTTTAATTCCCCAGAATTTTCCCGCTATTTTCAGAAAGTTTTGCTGCAGCTGATGCGCTTTTGTGGCCTGGTGTTGTAAATGGGTGCTCCAATTCAATTTGCCATCGATATGGACACCCAAGTATTTTATTGCATGTTTTTATTTTATTTTATCTCCTTTCCAGTAGATCCTTGGTCCTTCAACCCATCTTCTGAAGAGGATATAGTTTGTTTTGTCTGGTTATTCTTCAAGATTGTTGTTATCTGCCCATGTGATGAATTTTCCTATTGATTCTTGTGTACTTCTTCGAAAATCTTCTTTCGTTCTGGCTTTAATGACGAGAACAAAATCATCCGCAACAGCTTGGATAGGAGTATGAGCCGGCCAGTTTTGATTAAGGAGATCATTCGCCACCAAGTTCCAAAGGGCAGGTCCGCTGCAAGATCCTTGGAGGCATCCCTGTTTTTGTTCTCTGGTTGCCTGGCCTTCCTACGTGTTAAGTATGACTTTTCTTGATTGCAGAAGATTTTCAAAAATATTCCTAATGTTGAGGGGGCAATTAAGATTATCCAGACAGTTAACTATTGATTGGTGTTGGATATTATCGAAGGCCCCCTTAATGTCCACTGAAAGCACCAAGATATTGTCTTTGTTCCTTTTTCCTTCGTGAATCTTTTCAATAAGATTTTTTAAAGCGGCGCCTATGGATCTTCCCTCGCGGAACCCGAATTGATTGTTGTTGGTTTCCAGATAGAATACTAAATGATGGGTAATTAATTTCTCTAGGACTTTGCAGCATTAACAGAACCAAAAGACTGAGTAAAGTACGAGAAAAGAGGAAGGGAACACGACTGTTCATCAAATAGGTTCGTCGCCCCCCTTCCTGATACCGCCACTACTCTCGTCACATACAATACCACCCTCGTATAATTATTGTATAGGCATGAGGTCTTTCTCAGGGTTGTTGCTTCAGCACTTGTAGTTGATTTTACCATTACAATAAAGAATTTCTGAAATATTCACTTTTAAATCCGCCTGTATCTCCTAAAATCTCATTCTACAAAACATTTAGGACTAGTTTTGTTGGAAATGTAATGTAGTTTAACTTTATAATAAGTTTTTTAGCTAGTTTTCGAGATTTTTAAGAATATCTGAGAAATCCCCCCTGTCAATCCCCTTGTACCCATGCGTACCCTCCACCAGCGGGAACTTTTAGTATGTCGTTTAGGGCACTCTTCCAACAACTGTGCCGAATTTCAGAACTACACCATTTTCTTTTTCTATTTTTCCTTCGTTGACTGGGCTAATAGGCGGTGGAATGATGGGCGTGACTGGACAGCTGATGATTGGAAAAAGGTGGTGTAGCAAGATAGCATAATGTTTAGGATATGCAGGAAAGTAAATATAATAGTATAATAATGTAGCAATATGTAGAGCCGGATGAATCACGCTACACATTATGTTGTACAGACGGCAGGCGAGGAGTATGACGTGAACCCCGTAAAGCCATGAACCTAGCTTGCCTCGTCAGCAAATATCACGGCTCTGGTGGATGTTTCATGGCGTGGGGAATGCTCTGCTAGTTTGGCATTGGTCCCTTGCTGTTTCTGGAAGGTAGGGTGGGATCCAAGGATTACCTGAATGTTCTTACCGATCAAATCCATGCAGCAATTTGCATTTTTACACCGCAGGTAATGGGTCTTTCACGGAAGATAATGTCCCCCTCCATCGTGCAGGAACTGTTCAGCAGTGCTTCCATGAGCATGATTCTAAGTTCCAGCATCTCACCCGGCCTACACAAACTCCAGATCTGAACCCTACAGAGAACGCTTGGTAAACGTTGGAAAGGCACATCCTGCAACAATCTCCTGTGTCATCAGGGCTGTCTTATTCAATGGCTAATTGGGCTGTAGCCCAGAGGTTCCAATAATCCAAAGGCGGCAGCAAATTTATTACAATGATTTAACTTAGTATTTTAATTTTGTATCAAAGAAATTATTTAATAATCATTTTAAATATAAAGAATTTCTAATTTGTCAAACTATAAGATGTTAATCAGAGAACAGGTGACTTCTCTATCTTTTTCTTATCTTAAATTATTTTATTATGGAAGGTATTTTCTTTGGGCCACAGGTGTTCAAATTCCTAGTTACGATTCTGATGGGAAGCCAGTTATCTCTAACCTAGGACGCTGAGATTTGCTGAGATCTCTGGACTTACATGCACTCCAGTATCTTATTGAATGCATGTCTAACTGCATAAATTCTGTAATTCTGTTTGAAGGTGACCAAAAGAATATTGATTCAATGTTTCTAATTCATTGGCCAGCACCTATAACTTCTCTCAGGACGAAACTGAAATTCAGATCGCTGTAATGCCAATATCTTTCTGAATCCTAGCGGTATTTAACTAGAAGTTTTGTGTAAGTTACCCTATATATCTGGCTCTGAAATAATTAAAGATGAAATCTGCTACAATTTGCACATGCGCAGTTTGAAAAATTTCCTGCAAATACTCATATTCCCACCAATATTTAAAATACTTACTTCAAATTTCAGTATAATGCATCTATGACATATTTTTAAGTATTCTGTAAACTTCATATACTTTGGTTTAAAACTCTTCATATTATAAACAGAAAACTTGCGGAAAAATTTTGGATTTTTTGAAGAAATGCTTATATTTTCCTGAATATACATGGTATTTTTATGAAACATTGTTGGGATAAAAACAGTTATTTGCAATTTAAAAGATCTGAATTACTGTTCTCTGTCAGGAAAATATTTTTAAAATGCACCTACAGAATTAACTGATTCGTATGCTTTGTTGCGACGTAGTTTTGCGATGATGATTGCCGTCGCATATTGACGATAAAACAAGTATAAAATAGTTTTAAAATAAAGGAGCACCTAAGGAAGTCCTAGATCAATTTCATATCCACCTGGTATCTTCTACTTGTCTATCTTTAAAGTTTAAAATAATGACGATAGTATAGGCTATCTGAACCCGTTTTTCCTCAGATTATTAAAGATATCAAGATTAATGAATGCTATTTTCCGAAACAAAAACCATTTATATTAGTGAAATAACTTTATCTAACAGAATACTATCTTTTCAAGCTGTTTTTACACGTTATTTAAATAAAGACCTGATTTCAATTGAAAACTCTCCGAATAGCAATTCTTCCCGGTACGTTGAAAAGAACATGTGCAAATATTTTCAGAAGTACTTGTTGCACCCAAAGCGTTGTAGCAAGTAAAAAGTGCTGATAGCTGTATTTGAAAAGAAAGTGTGGAGTGATTTAATTTCAAATTAATCTCTGTCAGTTTAATAACGTAATGACTCATCAGAAGTGCTGACGGTCTCCCTTTCTTGAACTTCTTCAGAAGCTATTCTAAGCGTATCGATCGGTAGCAAACTTAATTGCTCTAGCCTTAACGACGTCGTCCTCCTCTTCGATTATTGTTAAGCCTCATCTCAAAGATCAATTATAAATCGAAGGCCTTTCAAAAGAAAGCGTCTACTACGGATTATTACACATGATTTTTTTTCTTTCAAATTACGAGTTTTAAAATGTCAGCTATAGCTGCATCTAGCCCTAGTGTCTCTTTTTCAAAGCTAAGGAAAGGCCCGAGAGGGAATTGTTTGAAAGAAACGTTATACTTTAATCTGAATGTCAACTGAGATTTTAAAATGCAGGAAAAACTACATTATTGAAGAAATTTTTCAAGTATCTTTATTATTCTCTTAATTAATCGGCATTTGTGCCTCAAATTCAATGCTCTTAAAAAATTCAGAATGAGAAAACATTGGGTTCTTGCAAGTGCATTAGTAAGAGAAACGATCTGATATGTGTAAAAGAAAACAAATATTTCATCAAAGACGTTCAAATCAAACGGAAGGTGCATTATCAGAACACGTTATGCAAATATTATTCACTTGGATTTTTTAAATATTTTATTAACGAAGAAATAAGAAGAATAAGATAACATAAGCAAAAGCATGTGCAAATCTTCAAGCTATTTATAACGATAACCTGTCGATAACAATATATTTTCTAGGTACCTACAATATGGTTATAGGCAGGTTTTACTGTATTATTAATTCTTTGTACTGTTCTCTCACTACTTTCTAAGCTCCTTGATGGTAAAATTAATAAATATATTTTATACTTCTCAGTAGAAGCACACTTCTATACTACACAATACAGCGGCGGACAAGCCAGGTTGCCAAGTGGGCCCCCTTAAACATAATCCAGTATCGGCCTCTAGGATGTGTGTGTGTGAATGAGAGAAAAAGGGAAGAACTTTTTTCTAGATAAATTTTCCTGCGTCTTTTCTAAAGCAAACAAACAAAATAACAAGTAGTTTTGTATTCCTCACACAACCTCTTCTGTGCAAAGCCTATACTCAATGATAACTCACATCTCCTCCGGCAAGATGAAACAGACGATCACTCTTTGCAGAAAGGGTGCGGTCCATGGAGGTGGCTAAATAACATACGTTTTTTGTTGCTTATGCATTTTACAGTCGTAAAACTGACGGACAAGCGAACTAAGAAACTATAGATGATTCTCGGATTCCAAAACACTCCGCGCTTCTGCGCATGCGCCATGCGGATTTGATTTCACCAAAATAGGGATGAAATGAAAAACATAGGGGGAAATGTTAGCATTTTACTCAGCATGACCTAACAAAGAACTCCTGAAATGCCCTCATCTTACCATCTCCTGCCACACCTTTTCGGAGTAAAATCGTCAAAAAGTGGTGATCTTGGCATTTTGAAACGATCAGTAGTCTTTTCCGGGCCTCAAAAACTGTTACAAGAGGGATTGTGTTATTTGACCAAATGGCATATATGAAATGGGGACACTCACCCTTTTCTTATATTTATGACTATGGGGGTCCTTATTTGTTCATGCTTACAACGTTATGAAAAAGGTAAAGGGGCTTCGATCCTATTCGACAGATTTCGGTGTTTCTTTTGTGACAAATAATTAGGGGGACGGAAAGTGGTTTTCCTGATTTTAGACAGCAGAGAGAGGAAGTAGGACATGCATATCTTACAAAAGGAGAAAACAACTTTGAGGGGGTGAGCTCAAATTGTTTCTATTTTTACATTGCTTTTGTAATATTAAATACTAACCACCTTCTGTGACCAGCTGAATTCTGTATCTTATAAACTATATTAATTTAATTATGTCAGCCAACTTTAAATTCGCCAACATATTTAATTTTTGGTAAGCTGAAGCCATAAATTGTTACAAAAGACCAAGAAATGAATTAGTTAAAAAAATTAAAACAGTGGACACAGAATGTATGGGTATTTGAACTAAATTTTGATGCAGTATGTGTTGCATCTAATGAAATTGATGACTTATGTCTCTACATTTAACAAACAAAAAAGTCTAAATATCCTGAGATTCAATGAAGGTTATTTTTTTATTTAGGTCAAGCATAATTCTAATTTAAATTACAATTATTAAACTTTATTAATCTAATTATAGAGTGAATATTTAATCTAATTAAACAGAAATTGAATAACATAATCTCCAAGAAAAATGTTCTTACCCTAATTGGAAAGATGCGTTTTAAGATCATTGCTAAAAAGTAAATCTATCAATTTGATATGGTAAATAGGTCTAAAAAGTAAATTTATTTGAAGTGACGAAGAAAGAAAAACAAACCCTCAACCTCTTTCTAAGGAACGCCACTGACTTAATGACCCACGGGCTGGTATTAAAGAAACAACGAAGAAAATTCAACCTGTGCTTCTAAAAAAGGTTCGCCATCCATAGTATATTTATACCAAATTTGGCGGCCCGACTGAAGAACATCAAGAGACAGGCAGACATCTACACATACTTTCTCTTTTATTATTTGTAGACATTTTCATGCAAAATCATGATCAAAAGTAAAACACAGAAATAACACTATGGTACTTCGTGTTAGATTTTATTGCATAAAAAATAAGATTTATCTATTTTACACGAAACTTATAATTTCTTTCTTTTGAACTGTCTTGCTTGAATTTGATTTAGTATAAAATTTTAGTTTTATATATGTAAAGATGAATGATTTTTCGTCTTTCATAAAAATCTACAGTTTTTGCCCAATCTTGAAGAAATTTTTCACATGTACTCTTCAAAACAAGAGGAGAGTCACTTTCAACTTTTCAAAGACCTGAACTTAGTTAAAATTTCAGTTATTAAAAATTGAGCAAGATTTTGGTGTTTTACCGAGATATATTCCAAAACTTATTTCATAAGAATGATTTTTGTAACATTTTAGGAATTCCAAAAATATCTTTTTAATGATATCATTTTAATGACAACTTGCTCAAATATTATTAACACAAATCACTAAATTCCAAATCATCCAAAAACTTTTCTTTCCTCTCTCTTGCAACAAATTCCCTACTAATGGAGGGTATTTCTCCATCGCACTTTGTTGCTAAAACCGCATAAGAGAAATTTAATCTAAGGTATTTAAAATCAAATAACTTTTATCATATTTTCGTTATTTTACTCGGGAAATTGGTTTTAATCACGTTGGCGAGAGATTTATTCATTTAGATTCTGTTTAAATAAAACAAGATATACACCCATGGTACCAGACTTGGTGGAAAGGTTGAATTCTTCTTGTGCATCTTTAAAAATAATATCCTATGCCGTTACCAATTCCTTGCTTTAGTTTGATCTCATTTAATACTGTTCTGTAGAGCGAACTATTTGAATTTAATTTGGGGATAGGGTTGGACCTTGAAGAGCGGAGTCAAAATAAAAATCACCACTGAGAGTTTGTCTTCCATCCACACATTAAAAAGGTCTAAAATAAAATCAAAATTTATAGGATGTCCAAAATTAAATTTCTTAATTCAAAGTTTTGTTTGTCTCATCTGTATCAAAATATACTGGAAATCATGGGAATGATCTCGTCTCAGAGAAGAAGCCCTCTTTCACTGTGGAGTTTGCAAACAGTTTTGCTAAGATTGCGCCGAATGTGATTAAATATTAGTAATTCCACACTCTCTTTCTTTCATCAAAGGGATTTTCTAATAACGCATTTGCCTAAAAATTAGTGAATTTTGCGTACATTTTTCACCCGCCAAGCTTGTGAGGGATTATAAGCCCAATGCTAATAATAACTGCTTAATAACTGATGAATACTAATTATCTAATGAATACTAACGAATCGTTCTCTTCATATTTCATTCTATTTATTTAGTTGAGAGTCCCAGTTATGTTTGAGTTAGTTTCTGTATAATGCCGACCATTATACTTTCTTTAACTCGGGATGTTAGCTTCTCTGTCACAGTTTGTACCTTAATCGCCCTGCATCAATAGAAAATATCTTAAAAGAACTTTGTCTTTAAGAAGTTTAAAATCTATTTTTCAGATATCACAGCATATTTGTAATAATATTAGTAATAGTAATGAATGACTTAATGTTATTAGTGAATTCTGTTTTTCAAAGCTAAAGATAAAGAACAGATTAAGAAATTCATTGTCATTCATTGTCTGAAGAGAGCTTGGAATTCACTGTACGTTGCTATCTATTGGAAAGGAATTGTTAAATGATTTGGGTGAAGAAGTAATTATTGATGTATTTGCACAGTCATTTAGTAAACTCAAACGCTTACTGACTTGCACTTAATGTAGTGGACCGCATGCAACACAGTCTGTACTTTTGAACTGTTAATCTTTTCTAGTAAGAATTTTTAAAATTATTGTAATTGGTACATGGTTAGCGCTATAATTTCAGATTGGTTAAAAAATACTCAAAATAACAGTACAGTTCCAAAATTACAGTAAGCTATACACTCACCAATAATTTTTAAAATTCAATCATAAATTTGTTTTTGTATTTGGTATTTCTTGCTTCCAATAATATGTATAATACATGTACACTATAATTAGTAATTCGATTACCGAGGAGAGGTCCTATTTTCACTCGAACGTTCGGCATGCCATCTGTTTGTCTGATTTTTTTGTTTTATCACGCAGTCATATCTAACGCGTTGTTCGATTTTCTTCGAATTTGACATGAATGTTCTTTGATATCGGCGAAAATGACGCATGTGTAAAGTTTTTTTCTTTATTCCGTTTCAAAATGGTGACATTTTAATGGTTTCGTTTCATGTAATGTTTATTTTTTTAACAATTGTAGCCAAACGAACTCCGTTCATAATGCCTTCAAAGATACCTCTAATAATAACAAATTACATTTAATTGTAACTTTGTTAATATTGATAAAAGCAGACATTTAATTGTAATTTAATTAATACTGATAAAAACAGAGACTTCCGTAAATAATATGAATTCGGAAAATAAATGGCTAAACTTTTAAAGATTGAAATAAAGAGCAGATTTTTTGGGGGGCGGGGGATGTCTACTGTTCACAGACCTACTAGTGTATATAACAGCTTTTTAGATTAGGAATATATCAAGTCCACTTATTGATTTTAATTTATTATCTTTATAAAAATAAAATTACTAATTATATATAGAAAAAAATTATACCATTTTTGAAATGAGTGGGGCCCCATTCACTTCTGGCAACCGTTATTTTTAAACTTAGTCCGCCACTGACATAACATGAAAGTATTTGTTTTCTAAGACGGCCAAGTTCATCAGTAAAGGCGGGCGTTTTACTGCCTCAAACCCCCTCAGAAGTGAGATGTTCGCTTCTGCCTGAGTACAACACCAACCGTTTTTGCTTTAGGATTCTGTATATGAATGGGGTTCATGAAATACTATTCGTTCCTTGGACCTTAAAACTTAAAACCATTATTATTTCGGTTTGAGATACGATTGCTGTTTATTAGGGAAGGTTTACGGTATTGTACTTTGTACAAAGCGCAAGAGTGATGCAGCTTTCGTTATATATATATATATATAAACTATTTCAGAAAAGAAAAAACAAAATAACAATTATTATATATATTGTGACAAAATCGACTTGTGGGTGTATATGAATGCAGTCCAATAAGCAGGATTAAAAAAATAAAGCTCTTTATTTTACAAATATTCTAAGCAAAGAAGCGTAGCACAAGTATAAAATAGCATTTGTAAGAATTCACAACAGAGATTACCATTAAATCTCAACACAGCGCTCAAAGGCTTCTTGTTAGCTCGCCAGCTTGCTTGCTGATCAAAATCCAACTGACTCTTCTTGGCTTGAGAGCTTGCTTTTATACTTTTTCAACAGGAAGTGACTGCATTACGTAGGAAGTAAAGTAATCTCCAGAAGGTTCATGAAGCCAGTAGAAATAGGTTGAAAGTTCGAGGTCCTTCTAGAAAATTCCTTTTGTCGCCAAAGTCGCCAAATTTATCGCCAAGTTTGTCGCCAAGATTAGGATTTCAGGGAAACGACTTTATAGCTTTGTAACATTGCCCCCCTCTTCAAAGACTGCACGTCCCGGCAGTCTCATTATGTATAATTATGATCAGTGGCCCTGTATGGAGCTAGCCGATTAATATGGATGACTTTTGGTTTGGCGTTGGGTGACCTCTGTACTGTGTAGACAACATCGTTCACTTTCTTGACAACAGTACACGATCCTTTCCAGTTCTGTTGTAACTTGGAACTCAGGCCTCTCCGTCGCTTCGGGTTATACATCCAGACTAGATCTCCTTCCTTAAAATGGTGGTCTGTTGCCCTGTATTACAGAAAACCCGGGGTACAATTAGCTTAACAAAACTTGTTGATTTCCATTGAAAATTGGTGTCATAAATAAGACTGTGACTATGCATGTTCTGGATCATCCTTTACCTTACATAATCCTAGTAATGCCAGAACGGGCAAAGCATGATATAACTATAGACTGCAGTCAAAAAAATGTACCAAAATGGAAAAACTTAAATAAAATTCAAAATAATATACATAAACTAAGATTTTCTTTGCATATTTCTGTAAGTAAACTAATAAACTCCCATTGTTCTCAGACCATTGAGGATCAGGTTAACCTTCCTCAGTTTGTCACAGAGAATAAATGTGAGTTAAGAAAATAATTGGGAGATTTAATTAAAAATTTTTATTGTATATTCTCAAAGGATAAGTGTGATATTGGGGAACTCAGGGTTGAACCTCAAAGAATTGTGCTCAATTCTGACTTACCAGTTAGTCTGAGACTTGATCGTACTTCCCCTGTTGAGGAACTATTTTACAAACTTGTAACCACATATGGTTTTGTTGGAGCTCCTCAAATGGAATCGTATGTAAGGTTGGGTGCTTTAATAAAACTTTTGTAGATATGCTGAATGAATATTTATTGTGTTTTTATGAATGTGTTGCATTTATATTGTTCTTTCATTCATTTAAGTAAATTTTGAGATGTTTAGATATCTTATAATATATTTATTGTTGATATTAGTGTGTTCATGCCGTGATCATTGAGCACTTTTTCAAAATTGTAATGGTATTTTGTAATTTGTCCGACTTCGCGAGGTCTGCGGTAGCAAGGGCCCTGCTGTCGTATGGCTCTTGCGGAGGGGGTAAATTGTAATGATTTAAATTTTAACGATAAATGTAATTATTTTTAACGATACCCCTATTTTAATTGCTGCTACATCCACTGCGATAAGCCCATTCTGACTTTCATTTCGAGTCACATGTCTCTCCCTATGTAAGCTCTCTACGCATTGTTAATGCGCCTTCTTCTTTCTTCTTGATCTGCTTAGATTACAGCAATGGCGTACGGTCAGCGTTGTCTGCAAGAATGATCATGGCGTGGACTCGGAATTATGATTTTAAGATGCTAAGTAAATTTATCATCGTCACTTGATTGTGTTACTGAAATAAAGATGAAGTTTACATAAACAGCTGTGCATTTATTTTAAAGATTCCTCAACCAACATGCCCAAATTTAAGATGTTACATAGAGTGTCCCAAAAAGGTGGAACAAGCGTTTATATCCTTCAATATTGATTTTGGACATTAATTAAAAATTTGAATCAAATAGCGTAAGTATTTGCGTGAAAACACTTTGGCTTCTTTAGAAGTTGAAAATAAAAGGTTAAGAAAATTAAATTTTTGTACGTGTCCCATAGAGCAAAAGTTTCAATTAGTGAAATATTCCTCTTACACTCATCTATGCATAAACTAAGTTTCATAATTCTGTCTGCAAAACTTACAGAGATACGTTAATTTTTAAATTTCAAGGGGCTGCTCACAAATTTGTATAGAGATGTTTATTGCATAAATGCAAATTTATTCAACACAGAAAAACAGCGAAATGCAAATATTTGTCAAATAGTATATCAACCAATCTTCACAGATTGAAAATAAATTACCAGTGACACATAGTGTTACTCAGTTTCATTTGCAGATAGTTGCAATTATCGACTTGGTAAAGAATGAAAGGACAACTTGAGAAAATGAAAATTTAAAGTATATCAGGAAAATAGCCTAATATTCAAACAGAATACTGAATTATTTGCTCTTAGACTTGTGCGTATTAATAAGCCTTGCCTAAAAGTAGTGGTGACTCATCATTTAGGTCTGCAGAGTTGCAGAACTCACTAAAATTATTTTAAAAAGTGGTATTTTTGTTTTTATTCTTATTTGCTTACTTCTCCACTCTGAGAGTTCGATCATTAGCGAAAAAAGATGAAAACGAGAAAAGAAGACGGAAAATGAATGAAAAAGTATGACAGACACAGGATGGGGCAACAAAACCAAATAGTTTTGGAAAGCATTAAAATTCGCTCATTGCGTACAACTAAGTGGCATGATAGAGAAAGACGAATAGCTATTCTTTCTGTCTTAGAACTTAGCTAGAACTAGATTTTCGGATGCTCCTGTTTTGAGCTAAAAACCCAACTAATGTTCTTTTTTTCCCTTTCAATCTCACCCATGGTTCGCCTTCGCGCTCATTATTTTTTTTCATTGTCTGTTTTTAGGTTTCGGATTCACTTTCATGTTGCCTCAATGGGAACTTGGCTGGTTCCTACATATTCGATTTATCTTATTAGAACGTAACTCACTGATAAAAAAGGACTGTATATATATATATATATATATATATATATATATATATATATATATATTAATCTTGTACTAAAAGAAAATTATATTATTTTTGATAATAAGATTTACCATCAAATTAAAGGATTATCTCATGGAGATACAGCTAGCAATAGTTTGGCAAATATATAACTACACTATTATGAGAAAGATTTAATTAATAATAGCTCTAGTATATTATTCCGATATATAGATGATTTGATAATATTTAATAAAGAAATACACCTAAAGCCACAAATTAACTTCTATCCTGACTATTTAAAACTATTAAAAACTATTGACAATGAATAACCTGCAGAAATTCTAGATTTAGATATAAAAATTATAGATAGTAAAATAAATAATAATTGATAATAAATAATAGTTATTCACTCGGCCTGTTCATTACTTAACGACCTGTTCCTTATATATATATAGAGAGAGAGAGAGTATAAAACGTAAAATGAAAAACGCAACAAAAGCACAATAACGTTTCTTCAGGGGATGAAGTTATTGTAAATTGCTAAATATAAAACGTTTGACATTTTCTTGCAATCAGTTACGCCGTAAGGCCTAAAACACTGATTTTCATCCTTAATGCCAAACCAAAAACAGAGAGAGGAGTTTTGAAAACTATTAAGAACATATCACGGAAAATGGCAAAATCTCGCTTAATTTCCAATTAACTGAAATTTTAATAAGATTTGGTGCTTTTAAAAGTTGACGGTTGACTCTCTTCTTATATAAAACATATTTATAAAAATAAGCAAAAATTTCAGAAATAAAGGTAAATTAGTTCGAAGTCTAACCGTTGCCTAGCAACGGAGTAGCTATAAATTTGCGTTATTTCAAAATCGTCTGCAAGTAATTAACAATTAAACTTTAAAAAATGAATGAAAATTGAAGGAAAAATTTCACAGATATATAACATCATTGGTATCATTGAAAAGGTAAAATTTTGAACTTTAAGATGGTATAAAAATATTTTTGTCGGACAATTTGCTCCGAAGTTACGGCGGAAAAACGGTTTCGGTTCATTTCTAATTAACTGACTGTTTAATTAACTTTTGGACTTCGTAAAGTTCGTAAAGGTTCGTAAGGTTATAAATATCGTCTTCTTCTTCTTCTTCTTCGTAAAGGTTATATATATATATATATATATATATAGTTAAATATTTCAAATAATCAAAACATGTGTTATATTTTCAATATATACATAAATTAATATAAAAATTGAAATTAAAATCTAATTACCTTATCAAAAATCATACAAATGAAATACAAAAGATAGTTTGATTATAGACTATTACTGCTATGAAAAAGATAACCCATATTTGGAATCAAATGCCAATCAGTCTTGGGAACCGATATAAGTCGCATTAATCTAGATTTGTGGCGCCAACCCTCTGCGAAAGCCAATTGTTGGGAAAACGAAAAGATAGGAGAATAAATCCCCAAAATCTTTCAAGATTAGAAACGAGAAAGTATATAACTTATAACATACCAATTCAATAGTCTTAATTATTGTTATGATAAAAGCATTATCCTAAAGATAGTTCCGCATTTAAAGTGAAAATATTATTTCTAAATTAGGCTTTTAATACTATAATAAAATACATTAAAAAATTAGCTATAAATCTAAATTTAACCTTTTATAATAATTTATATTATTTTGGAAATGTATAGAAAAATAAACAAATGAATATATGATGCAATCTTTTTCTTAATCTCGTGGCGCCATCTGCCTATGAAGTGAATTACTAATATCTTTGTTAATTCCATTAGATATGATCACATCAAAAATAAATCTTAAAAGACTATTAATTTAATGGTGTTAAATATTTCTTATTAACTTAAGAATAAATGAAATTTATAGGATACCCATATCGCATTGCGTTTTCAAGAAATGTATCAATATATGTCTGCTGTTTTAATCTGTCTGTGACTTAAATAGTGCTTCTAAGAATAGAATTTAATGCGATATTTCTATAAATTTGATGACTAATGTTGCTATTCCAAAAAGGTAACTTGTTTATATTGAACTGAAAAGTGCTTCTTTTATCATAAATCTCAGTGCTTAATTTATTATCAACTATTTTAATTTCAAGAACTAGAAAATCTGCAGAAGAAAAACCATCATTAGTTTTTAGTAATATCAAATACTCTGGATAAAAGTTAATTTGTGGTGTGTAGTCTTCTACTGTTAAACATATTAATAAATCATGATATAAGAATTATTGTAAATATTTTCTTTTTCGAAATAGTGTAAATAAAAATTAGCTAGAGCATTACTTGCTGGTCCACCTTGTGGAAGACCTTTAATTTCTTGATATAATTTATTATCAAAGCTAATATAATTTTCATTTAATATAACTTCTATTAATGTTTTATATTTTTTAATATTAATCAATTTATTTATTCCAAAATCTTTATTTATTTAAAGAAAAGCACACTATAGAGAAAATTCCATTTACAGAGTGCTATAAACACACAAAGAACAAAAGCCACAACGAGTAAATAAAAAAATGCACTAGGAAACAAAAAGTTGAACACAGAGAATACACAAAATCAAAAAACTTTTGCAAACGTATATATAATTAAAATCGAAAATACATAATTACAAAAGCACCAAAACACACCATGATACTAAAAGTCGTTTTTAAAAAAAATAAAAGACCATTTCCAAAAGGCAAGGGTTAAAAAGTCAAAACACGCAAGTACCGAGTCTTCCAAAAACAAACTAGGAGTTTAAAAGTTTAAAAACGTAAATGCACACTTGAGACAAAAATAAATTGCAACACTTGAGATAAAAAATAAATTCAAACACGGCGCCAAAAACAGAGTACAAAAATTAAAACCCATGAAAAACATTAAAAAAATGGTCGATTACATAAGAACACGGAAAATCAAAACGTATAAAAATCTAAAATGTTGTAAAAAGGCAAAATAAAACGCATCATGTATTTAAAAGATGCAATCATTTCGATTTAAAAGCACCAAGAGACATATTAAAAATGTCAAGTTCATCAGAGAACTTGTTAAAATTTTTATAAAACCTATATAACGAGAACCTGTTAATATAATTAAATTTTGAATATAAATTTGGAAAGGAACTTAGGTTTCTTAAAAATCTGGCGGGCACAGCGAAATCTATAGAGCTCATTATATTATTACAATCAATTGAACCATTAATAACTTTGTAAAAGAAAAGAACGCAAGAAACATCTCGTCTGGAGCATAAACTAGGCATATTAAAAATATTACGTAGGAGTGAAGAAGATACATCCTGCAAGTAAAATCCATTTTTCTTGTAAAGTAAATATCTCAAGAAGTTGTTTTGTATTATCTCAATAATTTCAATTTTGTTTCGGTAATTGGGATCCCAGATAATACTGCAGTATTCCAGATTGGATCGGACATGAGCGCAATACAGGACCTTCAGGGTAAGTTCACTGGAAAATTCTCTGGTTCTACGCTTAAGAATTCCAAGCCTGCGATATGTCTTAGAGACCATGGTGTCGATGTGTTCGGAAAAATCAAGTTTGGTATCAAAGATGATCCCAAGATCAGTGACTGCATTTGAGCGTGATAAAACAAGATTGTTAATTTTATATACATGATTCAAAGGTTGAGCTTTTCGAGTGTAACTAAGAACACTACATTTTTCGATGTTCAGGTGTAATCTGTTGTCTGTGCACCACTTAAAAAGACAATCAAGTTCTCTTTGTAACAGAACAGAATCTAAATCGGAATGTATTAAACTAAACAATTTCAAGTCGTCAGCGAATAAAAGACATTCAGAGTAGTTAAAAACACAAGTAAGGTCATTAATGAATAAAATAAAAGGCAGAGATCCAAGATTAGATCCCTGTGGGACACCGGAAGTACTTGTAAACTCATGAGAAACAGCATTATTAAAATAAACATAGAGTGTTCGATTACATAAGTAAGAAAGAAGCCAATCAATCAGGTTTACATGAAAACCAATACCATGTAACTTTTTTAAAAGAATGCCAAAATCGATAGAGTCAAAGGCCTTAGAAAAGTCGGTGAAAATAACATCAAGTTGAGAACCATATTCAAATGAGGAAATAATTTTATCTGTCAAGCAGAATAAATTAGTGGTTCTAGAGCGCTTTGGTATGAACTCATGTTGAGATGTAGAAATTAGGTTTTTAACTTAGTTATAGAGCTTTTTATGGATTATACTTTCGAAAATCTTAGAAAAAGGACTTAAAATAGCAATAGGTCGATAATTTTCACAATTCTGTGCATCACCTTTTTTAAAAACAGGAATAATTCTTACTTGCTTCCAGACATTAAGAAACACTTTTGTTCTCAACGACAGGTTAAACAAAACAAGAAGGGGACAAATCAAAAACTCTGCGCATCCTTTAATAATAAAAGAAGGTATATTATCAACACCCACAGTTAGGGAAGATTTCAATTCCCTGATAGCCAAAACCACATCATCATAGGTAACGCTTTCGATTTTAACAAGATCACCGACGCAGTTACTTTTGCATCCATCATTTCCATCAAAGTCTGTGCTAGGCTTGAATGCAGAACTAAAATAATCAGCAAAAGCATTTGCAATATCGCAATCATTTTCATAACGCACGTTATTATAGAATAAACTATCGGAAGAATTGATGTTTTTATTTTTAAAATAAGACCAAAATTTTTTAGGATCCGAAATTAGATTATTTTCCGCATGCCTTAGGTACGTGTTGTAATCTTTTTGGATATTATACTTAACAAAAGACCGCAAAGATTTAAATTCATCAAATAAATCAGGATGAACACCTTCTAAAGCTAATTTACGGACCGTGGCTTTCTTTTTCATTAATCTCTTGGTTTCCATTGAGTACCAGAAGGGAAATCTCAAAGTAGCAATTTTTTTAGAAGGAATAGTTCTGCTGAAAACATCGTATAAACAATTATAAAAGCTAAAAACTGCAACATTTATGTCATTAAAATCAAGTAAAAAATTCCAATCAATTTCACGGAACAAACACCACATAGTTAAATAATCTGCCCTTTTAAAATCAAGTCTAAAGATATTCACATTCCTGTTATTTAGGTGGACAGGTACAAAACTCATGGAAACTGACAGAGCAGGATGATGTTTGTCTTCAGTGACCAAAAGGCTATCGCTGTGCCTGACAGAAATATCATTAAAATATACATTAGTCAAAATCTATTCAAGATATTTATTATTACAATTAAGAATATTGTTATATTGACCCAGATTAAAAAGATTCATAAAATTGGACAAATCAGAAACAATTGGGTTATTGCGATCAGAAAAATCATCATATATAGATAAATTAAAATCACCACAAATGAAAATTTTATCAAAAAAATCCAAATCCTTCAAAACAATCAAAAATTTAACATACGTGTCCACATGAGAGGAAGGTGGAAAATACACAACACATAAAAGCATCTTTTCCCCATGATTTAACTTTACTGAAATCCAGATAGCTTCGAGATCTAAGCCAGGAACGTCCAATTTACGGGAAGAAAGACATTTTTTGATAGCCACAAGAATACCACCACCTCGTCTACTGGAATTAGATGAGGAATCACTGTCCTTTCGGTAAACAAGATATCGTTCGTCGAATAGATGTCAGGAATCAATGTCTTCACAGAGTCATGTTTCAGTAACACAAATCACATCATATTCCACAGAAGCCACAGAACTATAGAACTCAACAGTTTTGGTGCATAAACCACGAACTTTCTGATAAAACAAAGAAAGTCATTTCGAATCAGTGTTTGTTGACAAATCTAAGCGAGAAGGATGGTTGCTGTCGGACCCAGGAATAACTTCATGGGATATCTGGTCATTTCTTAATTTACCATAAAACTATGCGAAAAGATAGCCCTCAGGCCAAAACGTTGAATCCAATAACTGTTTAAGGTCGTTTTCATAAACCTCGATGTGGAAAGATGCACAGGATTGATACTTGGGGGTACCAGAATAGACCCCTTGGTCTTAAGTCAAGTGACACTGAAGAAATTTCAAATTCAATGGAGCCAAAAAGTTGGTAATATCATTTACCGCCGTATCAGGTCCTAATCGAGATAAAAAAAATATCGCCTTCCTCTTAGGCATTTTACCTACTATCTTCAGGCCAGAATTTTTCCGAGCGCCATTAATTCCAACTTTCGGATTTATCCTTTCATCCTTAATTACAAGGCCAAGAACTTTAAATTTATCTTCGGGTATAGCTGCAGAAGTTTGAGCTACAGATGCATCCGTAGAAGTCTCAGATTTTAACTCAGTTTCGATAATTTCTCGCTTCAAACTTGGGCGAGGGTCTTTGTTATGAATGGTATCGTCAGTAGGGCAAATCAGCTTAGAAAGCTATCAACTTTGCTGTAAATGTCCTTTCGGAAAGCAGCAAACTCGTTCTTTAACTCGATAAATAGATCCATCATCGAACTTGTTTCTTCAGATTCAAAATTCTTTTCTGGTACAAGTGAGGAAACTGGTTCAACGTATAACATTAGGATGTCAGCCTTGTAATTCGAAAATTCATCCTTGTCCTGGGCATTAGTAGACTTTTTCTCAGATACTCTCCTAAAAATATCATGTAAACCATTAAGTTTTTCTTTAAAAAACTTCACTTTATCTTTCAGCATGAGATCGTCGTCAACAGCCATCGGCGCCATGATGCCCATGTTGTTCATGAATCTGTAATAAAATTTTCATCATATTTTTAATATCTATACTATTGAATAAATGTTGAAGATCAAAAGTATGCACAGAATAAACATTTATATCTTTAATACTCTTTATAATTTCATAGCTATTATTAATAATAGCTGTATTATATTGTACTTTTAATTGTTTTATAATCTCTTATATATATATACCAAATTCAAATTTCAATGGAGAGACAAAAGGGTGGAAAGTATTTCAGTCAAAAACGGATGCTCAGCTTGGAAGGTGAAATCCTTACTAACTATCTATATTAACCATAGAAAAATCCCAACACTTTCTGCGAACAGTGTCAGATATATAAAGCTGATAGAACACCGCCTTCACCCCGAGTGTTAGGATAGACAAAAAGCCAAATATGAATGACCAAGAATTAAAAATGTACAGACCATAAAATGGGAAGATGCAAGCAACATGAAAGAAGACACAAAACTGATAGCGTCGTATTGGGAACCGGATGTTTTCAAAATATCAGATTATGTGCATTCGCGTCTAAGCTTCGAGTTGGGGGGAAGATTCGATGGAGATTACGATGGGAACAAAGAAAGCGATGAAAAATATAGACACAAAATTAAAAAAATAAGAGTATAGAGAAAAAATGAAAAAGAAAATTATAAAATTAATGGGGAAATGTATAAATTTATAGTATCCCAGGCCCAGAAGCCATTCGCCATAGGCATTTCTACAGAAATCGAAACATTTCTAAAACTTAACAATATACTTATATATTGATACGATCGATAGAATAATAAAATGTACAAACAAGTGCATCTAAAGTATAGAAAAATAATTTTCACGGGAATGAGACTGCAAAGATACTTCAAGAAGTTAGTTTGCCGTTCTGTAAGTATACCTGTAACATATATAACGTACAAATGTAAAGAAAAAAGAAATATATGTTGCAGAAACATGCATGTCTTCAAATGTAAATATTCATAAAATTACCATCAAAGTATAATACGAAATAAAATGGTTTTCTATGTGTTGTAAAATTTACTACGTTCTCATGCGACAGTATATGGCCACGTTACAGAAGGTTAAAAAAATTTATCAAAATCGGTCCTCGAGCATTCCAGCATTCTCTCCGAAATAGAGAAAAATATGTGAAATTTTTTACTTTGATATGCATTTTTAGTTACTTCATCTTGTCAAAGAATATCAGCATATCAATGTATAAGTATGTATAACAACGGGTAATTTCAGTTTAAAATATGTCAAATTCATTTATTTTGTTTGTATCCGATAAAACATTGAAAGAGTAAGCTTCAAAACTACAATATTATTCGTTAGTTAAGAACGAATAGCAAGAATATAGAAAGTAACAGAAACTAACAGACTCTTAAGAAAATACTTCAGCTTTTAAAACATCTTCAGATCTCCTAAAATTTTTGCATGGCATTTTACTCTTTTACTCAACTTGTTACCTTCCTGTAAACTTATTTATAATTATTGACCCTACGATCGAAAGCAATGCTTTTTATTATTTCCCACATGCTGAAAATTTGATGTTGGCCATGACATGACGAGACAGTCTGTCGAAAACAGAAAGACTGTCAGAAGTTTTAGTCTGTCGAAACGCAATTTTGAAGCTACGGAGTACTCGGAAATTTTTCAATGGAACGTTTTTGATTTTACTTCTCTCTCCTGTGTTACAAGACATTAGTGATAATGAAATCAACTCCCTTATTCAGTCTGGTGCAGTAACTGAATGAGACGTGAAAAGGTCCCCATGTCGCACACAGGTAGTTGAGAAATGTGTCAAACTCGTGTCAGATGCGGCAGCGTCCGTAAGGATGGCCAAAGGGACGTATGGGCATAATAACTTTGTTAAAGTAGAACTAAGGGCCTAATAGGCCCCTCACCCACAAACCTTATGGGTAAATCAGAAACTGTTTTCAGATTATGAGCCCAATCTAGCCCAATTTATTTCCTGCATTCCCAAGCTCACAAATAAAAAGCACTTAGAAAGAGAAGAGATAATAATAAATTGTAGTTGACTACTTAAAATATTAATAAATCCTAAGTTATTATGCCAACAGATTTCAACATGAAAACTTATGGATTGTATATTTAATCTCTTGGAATATTCTGACTGCAGATAAGTTTAAACACTTCATATTTATCTTTTAATAAGAGTTTTTACTTGCTTAGTATAAGTATGATAAAAAAAATTCTCACACATGAAGGATGATTCACATATATATGTAATAAATTAGAATTTTCCTATCTTTAAAATAAAACCTTTTAAACGCCACTTAATTTTGTTAAATTTATAAACGCATTATTTCTATTTAAATTCTAAGATAAAAGCATTTCCACTTTAACCTAAAGAGTCCAGAAAGTCTTACTGATTCACAAGCCCCTATCCGGGAATTCCCTGTCTTCAGACACGTCGCCATCTCCCCTTTTTCTGCGCTGGAGCTCACAGGCGGTTGGCGTACTACATCTACTAATTATTGGTCATGGATGAAATACTCTAAAATTACATCTAAGATGTTAAAATATCATCATCTTCTTCAAGTGAAACGTTTGATCCTGAAATTAACCAAATTTTAATTTAATTCTACTGTGGAATTTTTTTCCCATGCCCTAACATACACGATACGGCTCGTGAAATATTATATATATCCTGATTTTCTTCCTTTATTTAGAAACAACACTCAACAAATGATGATAAACTTTCATACTTACTGGTTGACCTACTCTGTATCAGTGCCTAAAAATCAGGGCCTAAAAATCCAAAGGGCGGCGCTGATCAGAGGCACGGCGAAAAGTTTGCTGAACAAAGTCTGGACACGTTTACACCAGAACAATGCTATTATCAGGTCCATAATGTCCGAATTCTCTCACAAATCACACTACCAACTATCTTCTGGTGAGAAGAAAGAGCAAAATGCCTAACAAAAAAAGAGACGAAGATGTTTTAATAGCTGAAGTATTTTCTGGAAGGTCCATTAGTTTTTGTTATTTTCTGTATTCTTCTCATTCGTTCTTAATTAACAAATAATTTGAACTTAATTTAAATTTAGTTTTGCAATGTGTTACCATAAGTACAGAAGTTAAATAAAGTTGGTATCTTTTAGACCTAAATTACCTTTTACTGTGCATATGCAGTGACCTGCTGCTATTCATTCACAAGATAATGTTTGAAGAATTAGGCACTAAAAATACATACTAAAATAATTTCACATATTTGTTGTCAAATTTGGTAGAATGCGCAACCGGAAAGTGTAGATTGATTTTGATTTTTTTTAAATTCTAATACTTTTTAAGATGAGAACTTAGCAATCATATCTGTAATAAACAGATAAAGAAAAATTTTAATATTCCAAAAATTAATGAAAAACAATCCATTTTCGCTGCTTTTTGTGACGTTTGATGCCGATGCGAGAGTGACAGATATCAGTCACTTTTTTTTCTTACTTTTTTCCTCATTTTATTTATCACCAATTTGCAAGTTTTCCGCGGTATAGGAACTTCAAAAAAAATTCGGGACTGCGTTGGCCTAGAGGTCAGGCCTGGGCTTCGGGGTCGGAGGGTTCCAGGCTCGAAACCCGAAGAATATCCGCTGAAGATCCCCTGTGTATGGTGGGCCTATTGGCATACGAAGTGAATCAAATGATAAAGAGTGGATGCGTTGATGACGTCACATTGGGAGCACGCTTCTTCTTCCCAATGTTACGTAATGGAATATATACATCATGTTTGAAAGCCTTTTTGAACAGAAAAACTTTTTCTAAGCCTTAATTTTTTTGTTGAAACGATGTTAAAGAGGCACACTTTACGAAAAAAACAAAATTTGGAGTAATTAATAGAAAATTTTAATTAAACGCAGTGATCATTCGCATATTGTCTCTATTCAAGAAATAAGGAGGTAATTACGTCCATCTACATATATAAAACTCAACGTATGTATGTATATATGCTTGTTCCAGCATCACTTCCAAACGGGAAGACCAATTTTGATGAAACTTGGTACACATTTCCTAATTCAGTCCCTCAAGGTATGATGGGGCAAAGTCTCCAAAATACATTTAACAAATAGTTCGATTGAGACACTGGACGATCTCGGCAGCTCAGGTGATTTTGATAAAATTAAGTACACACACATCTTGTTTGTCAACCAAATATACTATAGGGGTTAATAAATGCTAATCTGATCTGTCGGAGTGGTGTAGGGCAAAGTCTTTTATATACATTTAAGAAATGAGTTGATTGGCATGAAATTTGTTATAGCTGGGACAATTTTCATGCAACTGGGTACATATATTCCTCATAGGCTGACTGAAAGTAGTATGGGTAAAGAAACACTAATCCAATTCCTAAGAGTAGGTGGGGGAAAATCGTCAAAATACATGCAAATTCTTGAGCCGGTTGACATATTGGGTATGATTTGGAACGTATGTTCCGAATTTTACATTGGGCCGATCGACATGCTTTTGCATATGGCTATGGCAATTTTGATGAATTTTGATACATATACATCTAATTGGCCAACTAAAAATATTGTAAGGGTAAATAAACGCCAACCTAATATCTGAGGTTAGAGTGGGACAAAGTCGTTTAAATACATGAGGCAAATTGAAGATTTAGATGAAATTTGATAAGACTGATTTGATATGGTTCAATTTTCTGAAACTTGATATGAAAAAAGCTATTGAGAAATGGGGCCCTGGTTTGTTGGAGGGGGGGGGTCATTAAAATGGCATTTAACAAATGGACCAATTAGCCTGAATGTTTTATGGTTAGGGTTCCTAAAATAGTATGATTCCCCCTGGCTAACATTGCAGGAAATATATGCAGATTTCACCGTCCTGCAAAAAAGGACAAGGTTGAATGCAATATATGATAGATGAAAAACTTTTGTAGTATTAATTTATCAATAGTTTAATAAAAATATTTGAGAAATACCCCCGCAATAAATGAACAGCTATAAGCATTATGTTATTTATAAAATATTGTTCATTTTCCTGTCTTACAAAAGATTTTGACCTGCAAAAGACCGTGCAACGCCGGGTACTCTGCTAATAGATAATAAACTATAATTTAGTTAAAAAAAGAAACATCTCAACAGTGGACAATTTTACGAAACCGAAGTTATTCGTTTAAACAAAAGAGTTTCATTGACTTCATCTAACTCAAAACTAATTTAAATATTTGCGAGAAATTTCTTAAAACTAATTTGGAATTTGAATAAACATAAACAAAAATAGTTTGTTAACCTTACATAATTGCTTTCATCGCACAATTCGTAATTGAATTATACACATATATATTGCATCTTTAATTTATATATAGCATTTTCACACCCAGAATAATGAATGCATATTATATAAAATTCTCGAGCAATATAATATATATAAATATATTAACAAAAGAAAACAAAACCACGCCATAAAAAAACCAAAACAACAAAAAGGAACAAAACGCCAACGTCCGGGACGCGTCATCAGCAAGGGAAATCCCGAACGGGCGTATATAAATAAATTCGGTGTTTTCTAAACACAAACTCTAGCAATAATGCTAAAAAGAGTTTGTTTCCTCGGAACACCGAACAAAAACTACAGTTTGAAAAAAGGAAAGAAAGCAAAAAGCCCAAGTCCAATTGAAAAAAATAATTTTAAAAATATAAATAAAAAGCCCGGGTCCATTTGAAGTAAAACACATGAAACCCAACCTCATAACCAACAAAGCGAAATAAAAATGAAGAAAAAGGTGTCAAAACTCACCCAATAATCCACAGAAGGAGAGACAAAGAAATCAAATGCAGAAGCACGCGGCACGAACAGCGTCCAAAAGTGCTGACGTGAACTCGGTTGTGGTCGTTGACAGTTAACGGATAACATCATGAGTTTCGGTAAATATTTTATTAGGAGTGAGAAGTGAAGAGTCTTAGAAAGTTTTTTCTGTCCGTAAAGTCTTAGGAACTTATATATATATATATATATATATATGAATATGTCCTATATTATGATAGGAACGTGTGTATGAATATGTTTCCTATGTTAATGATAAACGGTTGCTAATTGCTAATTTTATGTTTTAAACAGAATAAATGATAAAACTTATATTAAAATACCTTTGAATAGAATATTTTCGCTTCGATGGCGATCATTTAAGTAGTTTCCAAAGCGCGTTTTCTTACAATACAAGAAATCAACCCATAGCACGTTTAGAAGATGATGTTCCAGTCTAGTTTAGAGTGTTCCTCTGTAACTGATTACTTTTTTGATTCGTCATCTCATTTGATGGCAAAAATAATGTTGAAAAGCTTTTGATTTTCGAACTATTATTATTATTTGCTGGGAAACTAAGCAATTCAGAGTTTAAATTACTATAATAGTCGCTTTCGCTGAAGGGCTGAATGAAAATTCAAACATTTGCATTATTAAACAGATCTTTTCTTTTGCGTCTACAAATCCAAATTTTCCGAATATCAGGATCTTTCGGAAATGAGTGGGACAAAAAATGTTTTTGCCTTTCGAATTTCTAGAATGCATCGAACATCAGAAAACAGCACAACCAGGCAATGCAATAGCTTTCAAATCTTTCCGTAAAACTATAATATTAGGCTCTGAAAAGAGGCGCTTTTAAATCTTCAGCTTACGAAACAGAGTAAAACTCTCAGAAACCTCTCCTTAGTAATCAAGCCACCTTCTAAGCTCTGAATCACACGAAAAGTATTTGTAAAACTAAATTTCCAGTCTTTAAGGTATCCGACTGTGTTCGGAGACATTTTTTTGAAAAATAACTTACATATATTTTTTAATGTTATTTTTCAACTGCGAATGTTTTAAAACTATGAAAATATTGTAAAATAAGGCTTTCAAAATAATATTTTGTTAAAAAAACTGAGAAATTTGAAGAAAAATGACTAAAATATTTGCCTTACGCTAACAGCCATAGACAAAATCATATTCTAAATATACATAAATCCTTGTAGGAGTACATTTTTATGACAGTTATCTATGCTATGCTCTAAAATATTTCTTGTACTTCAAAATAGTTTTGAGATATAGCTGAACATAGTTACTAAACTGGTAATTTTTCATAAAAAATGATTTTCGTTTATATTTAAGCACTTAAAAATAATACTTGCTTTTAAAATTGACCTTAGTTTTTCGAGGAAAACATCAAGCATATTACAGAAAACGATCTCAGAAAATTTCATATCAATACTTGATTAACTTTTTCAGAAATCATTGTTACGGTCGACAGTTTTCCTCAAAAACATCATTTCTCAGAAAACGCATTTAAAGTTTTCATGCAACATAAAATGATGCTTACAGTTAGGTAATAAAACAGCTGTAACTCCATTTGTAATTCACGTAGAGTAAAAACTGAGACAGTTTTAGAAAGCTGATTAAACAGGTTACAAAGTTAAGTCATAAAAATTTTTTTGATAATTTTATCAAAAACGACGATTTTAAACCAGTCGGATACCTTAAATTTGGAATGTGAGAAGAGAAAAGAAGCAGAACAAAAATTCAATTCCAGACTAGATAAGCACAAAAGATCATCATATTACAGTAACCCCTTTCTATAACGATATTGTAGAGACCTAGAAAATATGTTGTTACGGACAGGTTATCGTTATAAATAGCTTCAAGATTTGCGTATCGAATAGTTATGTGCTTATGCATGCATTAATATACTAACATATTTTATTGCGCTTATTGATTGATCTTACAAATAATCGCTATATAAAATGTATTTGATAAACATATAAAATATACAATTTTATATACTAATATAAAATTTTATATTTAAACTATTTTTAAGAACTTCAAAATGAAAATGTTAGTTGAGAACTTCGTTAGCATCGTCATTTACGGCACCTTTAAATCATTTTCGTTTACTATCCACTTTAGTTTCTGCAACATTTTTTCTGCTCTTTTTTCTTCAAAAAAATAACTATTGTCGACTGAAAAATCCCATATTTTTAGCAGCATCAACTTCTTGATCGATTTCTGATATCATTTGTAGCTTTTCTTCAAATGCTAGGTTTTTCGCCTCGCCATACTAGATTCAAGTTGTTAACACATCAAAACCGAATTTCAAGGAACAAGTGGTCAGTCCGAAGTGCTAAATGCGAATGAACAGATTAGTGCGCACCAGGAATCAGACACAACAAACATCTGTTCCCATTCAAATCGCTAGCCCCTCCCCCGGATCCCCTTGCTACAATAATCTCCTGTTTCTAGACCTCTTCCCGCGATTCCCCTGTTATCTGACATTCTTGACCGTAGGGTGTCGTTTTTCAAGGAAAAAATCGTGATTGTACTGCATCAGCTTTGTAGGGGGCTAAAATTATCGTTATAGACAGGTGAGTCTAAAAAGTAATTATCGTTGGAGGCAGGTTCAAAACACATTGAGTAAATAGGAATTCCGCCGGAAGCAAAGAAAATATTATAGGCAGGTTTATCGTTATAGACAGTATTGTTATACACAGATTTCTCTGTATTTATTTTCATTCATCGAAAATTCCAATTAGGCACCAAATAAAAAGCAAATAGTATTCTCAAAGCGAATCGATTATTTGGAATTGCTGTAAATTAAACAGTTTAGTTTAGTTTAGTTTAGTTTAGTTTAGTTTAGTTTAGTTTAG
>BGPR01000090.1:955151-1008864 GCA_013235015.1 Araneus ventricosus | reverse complement strand
TTTAGTTTAGTTTAGTTTAGTTTAGTTTAGTTTAGTTTAGTTTAGTTATATTAACGTCCCGTTTTGAAGCAACACGAGGGCTCTTTTGGGACGGACCTCGTAATTTTGAACCTCGGTCAGATGACGAGGACGACACCTGATAAATTAAACAGAAAGAGGAGAACCAGGAATCATTTTCATCAAAAAAAAATAAAAGTACTTAACTCGGAAATTACAAGCAATTAAAAGTTGTGTTTTGATGCAAACCAATGAAGATACAATAAACAACTATCAATCGGGTATTTTTACCCTTCCTTACAGATAGAATAAATTTATTCCATTAATTCGAAACCATGTGGAATTTCTGAGAGTTTCAGAATATGTCCCAAGAAGATGTGATGCGCTGAAAGTCTTCTGCGCATTGCATTTGTGAACCCTGCCGATGCTGTGGAGCGGAAGATTGGAGAGGGGGTACCAGCTCAGATGTCGTCCTCGCCATCTGAGGGAAGTTCAAAATTACGAGATCCGTCCCTAAATAACCCTCGTGTGGGAGGAGACATTATTATAATTAAACTAAACTAATTTTTTTTAAAATGTTATTTTTCGGTTCATCGTAATGAGCACCTTTCCAAAACTGTATGTTACACCAGTGGGAGGATGTAAGATTAAAAGATCAGCAGACATAGCTTTTTTATAAGTCTGGCTTAAAGATGAGGGGTGCGGCATTTACCACTTTGCAACTTTTTTTCATACATCTTGTCCAAATTAGCTGTTATGAAGGGGATATATCAGTTTGGAAAAAGAACAGCTCTCTTACAACATGTTAAGTACCGCACGGCCTGATTTTACGAATGTGCATTTTTTTTCTATGCGGTTGTATCTTTTACATTCACAACTAGTACATTTTTCATTTTATTTCAAATTTTTTACGGAATCAAAACAAGCGTCTACTCAAAAATTTTGTGCATTAAACACAATATAATCCCGTCTTATTCTTTTAAACTGAAGCCTTAATTCTCTACCACCTTCAAAAATGTTCACAGGAAGAAGCAAGTGAAGTAAAAAAGGGGATAAAATCAAATCCTTGCACTGCGACTGCACAATTTCAACAAAAACTTTTTGCCATGTTGAAAGTTAGATGAATATTAGATTAAACTGGGAAAAGAGTTCATTTTGTTATGACTCATTATGATCGTGAAACTTGGGCGGCAAAGTATTTTATACTTTGCCAACAAAGCTTCGTAATGAATAATTAATCAATTTCTCAGGTCCAGAAGAATTTAATTATTACCTTCTTGTGTAGAAAAAGCGTTTCTTTCGACCACGTTTTCTGAAGATCGAGCTTTATTAAGTTGCAGAGCATATTTAGTTTCTTTTTGTTTGCGAAGCGGAGTTAAATATTAAAAATCTCATTAAAATGTATTTTGATGCGACTAGACATCTCTGCGTAAGAAATATTTTCGGCCAAGCCATTTAATCGAGAAGCTTGCTCTCAGAAGTAAAAAGAAAGAAGAAAATCTATCAGGTCTCTCAGAATATAAAGGATTCAAAAAATTTAACAAACATTTCGAATTTCTTCCACAATGTTAGTTGAATATTCATTCAATAATATTAAATTAGAAATAAATTCACAACATTTTAGAAATTTTCTATATATCTAGAGGGCTGAATTGCTAGCAGCTTCAGAAAGTTTACAGTAATATGCAGAGGTGTAGGGTAGGCAGTGTTAAGTTGTATCCCTCCTGATAGGAAACGACGTCATTCGCGGAGTTGAGATGTTTCCCTTCTCCACTGATATTGCGACATATTGGAGTTGAAGTGTTTTTGTGCTAGATCAATTGTATTGTATTAATTTCAATCTTTCAGTTGACTTGTAATGTGCGGATGTGGACTATAGTGAGTGCAGGAGAGCGTGACGTAATCTTTACAACCCAACCTAGATATTTTCATCATTTCTCAAGTTATTACTAATTTCATTTAATTTTGATCAATTAGTAACCCTCTCTAAATTAATAATGACATAATTATTATTTCTCAAATGATATTTAATGAAGTATTTTAACTGAATGAGAATTTACTTTTACGATTTCGATACGAAGACTTGGAGAAGTGACAAACGTTGAATCTTCCGCAGTGCGATTCGTGCCCCCTACCATAAGTTCCGAAGGCCAGCATGCTGACCGATAGAGCAGATGAAATGACAAGTGCAGATGAAAAAACAAACTATTGCGGTGTTTTCATTGAAAGGAGGTTAATTATGTTTTGGTTTCTCAACTCTGCACCACACAATCAAATAAATGAACAACTTAACAATATAAACTCATTTAGGAAAAATCTTTTAAAAGTTTGTGGCTAATAGCGTTGACAAATTTTACACCTTGAAAAAAGTATCAAGAGAAACTCCATTATTTAGACAATTTTCTCTTCACATAAAAATTTCAGCTTAAAACTTAGATTCGTTGAAGCCAAACTGACACTGACATTCTGATGAAAGTACCTACTCTAAATGAACGCCAGCAGAATGATTTGTCAAATAAAAATAAAGCATTTATATTTACACAAACATTCCTGGCTACAAAAATTCTTCAAAGTAAGATATTCTAAATGAGTACACATCTTGCATGCTAGAAGGAACCCACCTAGGATAAAATTTTACACAAAGCTCAATTCATCATACCAAATTATCTGGTTTGCATATAACCATGTGCAACATTGCACAAACCTAAGAAAAGATTATCAAGCATAATTATTAAATGTACTATTTTCATTACAACAAGAAAACTGATCAAAATTACCTGAATCAGGATCTAATCTACCTCTATGCGGTTAAGGCTTGCCTCGTAGAATTTCAAAAATGCCTTTTCCTAAGAGATGGCGCTGATGTTTACTAGGTTGTGACGTCATTGTTTCCATCAAATTTACAACCTTCTTGCCAAAAAGGAAATAAATGGTAATTTCTGGCAATTCAGAAGAACTGAAGGGTTCCCTACCCCCATGAAAATACCGCAGTGACCCCTCACATCCTTATATTACAAAAGAGAGGGTCCTGCTTTTTGCCTTTGGCTATAAAGAAGGAGGATCGGTCAAAAGTGTTAACTTATCGCTCTGTCGGAAAATTGCATGAAATATATTTCTTTTAGCTAGTTTTAGAAACTTAGTGAAAACAAACGCATATACTTTGATGATTGCATTTTTTTTCCAAAGTAAGCTTATAACTGAGTTAACTCCAAGTGTGTACCTGAGAATTTGAATAATGGACGTTTCGATAACAGTAATTATGCTTCTAAAATAACAGTAAACTGAATTCAAATTAAAATCAATAATATTAGTTAGCTTTCCTAGTTCAGAATTTCGTGTTAGGTGAAATAGTTCATTTAAAAGTAATCACAAACATTCTATAAAAAAAAACACTTTTCTGCAATGAAATTCCTAAAACGCTTAATAATTGGTACAAACTTAAATAAAACAAACTTTAAATGTCAGATTTTCTTACGGGAGGGTAGGAGGATTACTTACGTAACAAAAATATATTATTGTATTCCACACATCTCTGAAGTTATGGCAGGTAATATTTATCTTAATATAAATAAAAGTGATTGTGGGTATGTAAGTTTGTATGTATGTTCCACATCTCCTCCTAAACCACGGCGCTGATTTCAACCAAACTTTGCACATTTATTAATTAAGACAAGGAGAAGATTACTGTCAGCTTTTCAAAGCGCAAAAGTTAATTAAACAGTCAGTTAATTTAAAATTAACAGAAACCGTTTTTCCGCTGTGAGTGCGGAGCAAATTAACCCCCAAAAATATTTTTATACCATCTTAAAGTTCAAACTTTTACCTTTTTAATGATATCAATTTTATATATGTGACAGTTTTCCTTCGATTTTTTTATTAATTTTTCAAAATTTAATAAAAAGTTGACACGCAGACGATTTTGAAATAAAGCAAATTTAATGATACTCAGTTGCTAGGCAATGGTGTAATTACTTTACCATTATTTTTCCTGCTTATTTCTTTTAAAATATCGTTTGGAAATGTTTTCATTGGTTCTTAAAGAATTCTAAAGCTTATTTAATTAGATTAAAAAATCGCTTCAGTTAATGTCACCTGTCATCTTTTACCTGCGTTTCCTAAGAAATAATAAATAAGTAATATTTTAATTGAAAATATAAAACTTTGAGTATTACGAGATTCGGAGTTATGTTTTCTTTTAGGCATCGTTAAAATAAAAGTTAGTCTCTCAAATTCCAACAAAGGCAAAGATAGTAAAGCATTTGTAAGCAGATGAAATAGATGTTTGACAACAGCACGCTCCAGAAATGTCGTTTAGAGGCAAGCATTGGATTTATGTAAATCGTTGTAGCCTTAACCTCTGTAGTAGGACGGGCCGAAAAAGTCGAAGTATCTTAGATTTTTTTTGCGGTAGTGCGTAAAAGTTGCGAACTCCCATCATTAAAAAGTGTGCAAAATCTTGTAACTCTGAATTGATATCTTCTGTCGCCTCAATGGGCAGAAAGTTCAGAAAATTGGACTAAAAATGGTTAAAATTCAAAAATTAATAAAAAATCACAGATTTAGTTGATAGGTTTGTGGTAGTGCTTAAAAGTTACTATTTATTAACAACAACATCTTTGCAACATTTTAGAATTATAGGTTAATATCTTCTGCCGCCTGAACAGCGCTGAATTTTGGAAAATTAAGGCGAATTTTTAAATAAATACACGTTTTACTTACCTCATTATAATGCGAATAGAAACTTTATTCAACCTTTGAAACATACAAAATTACAAAAGAACTATTTTTTGTAATCTTTTTTGGACTCAAATTGTGACATTTGTTTTCTGAATTCTAGTATAGCTCTGAGAGAGTATTGCGTTTATAAGGCGAGTGGTCCGCCAGTGTTAATATTAAAGATAATTTGTAAAAAAGAAATCAAGATGAAGGAGAAAATAAAAACAGTAAATTTTCTCACTGATTTTTTGAGATAGATTTATCTGTATTCGTAAAACTGGAGTGGCCATTTTTCATGTGAAGCAGAATTTGGGTAATTGAATTAAAATGTAATTAAATTAATCGATCAACTGATATATAAATTTTGAAAATATTAAAATAATGTATTGTCATCGATAGCACATAAGTAAACAAAATTACAGAACTCTGGCACAGGGATGGGGGAACCTGTGGCCTTGAGGCCGTGTGTGGCTTTCTTGAGATTTTTATGCTGCCTTACCAGTCACTTACAAATTGCAGTGAAATATATAATTATCTGTATAAGGTTCCGCTCGAGTGGCTTTTTGCCTAACTGCCTAAATTTAATAATTCCCCACCCCTGCTCTAGTACACCAGAAAGTGAGCGAAAAATAAATTACAAAAGTCCATCGTTGCAAACAAAAACAAGTCAAGGTAAATAGAATTGTATAAATAATTACATTTATTTTTAAAAAACGACATATAAAGTAAAGAATAAAAATATCTTGATAATACAAATCAGAATGAGAACAAAAGCATGAACAGATTTTCAATGATTTTTTCGGATAGATTAATCTATATTTGTAACATTAGAGTAGACATGTTTCTTATATTATAAAAGTTGGGTTGTAAGAATTTTCAGGATCTAAGTTTTTAGAAATAAAATTTAATAATTATTTCAATCTTTGTTACTTCCTCTAAAAAAGAGCGTCAACAGTGGCCTGGTGTTAAAAGGGTCGGCTTGGGGGATGGATGGTTCCAGATTTGAAACCATCGAAAACTGCTGTGTATGAAGATCCAGTGCAATCTGGCGTCGAGAGTCAAAAATCCTATCATTGATGTGGTGTGGAAGTTTGGAGATGGAGGTATCGGCCCAGGTGCCGTCCTCGTCATGTGACCGCGGTTCAGAAGCATCCCGAAATAGCCCTCAATGTTTCAAAACGGAGCGTATTTATATAACTAAACTAATTAAACTGTTGATACGTATAGACTCAATCGGAATTGCTGGATAAACGATGTGTTCCAAAGTTGTATTATGGACTATCTTGCATTCATCTCCTAACGGAATCAGATGACCAGGAAGATATATGAACTGGCATTCCTATTTCAGATGTACCAATCATACTAGCTTCGGCCTTTTAACCTACAACTGGATTCAGAGATTTAAAATTTTGTTAATTTCTGTAGTCTCGATGACAATACACTGTTTTAATATTTTCAAAAATTAAAAATCAGATAATCGACTAAATCAAATTTTTATTGCATATGAGTGGCTCACTGGTAGAAATTCCAGAAAAAATTGATGAAAATTAAAAATTAATTTTTAATTATGAATATAAATTATAAATTAAAAGATAGAAAATAATTTTTCTAAAATTTACTTTTTAATGTACCAATAAAAGTGTGTCTTTTAAACTGTTTTTATTAATTTTTCCCCAACCATATTACCTTACATACGCGACATTCCATCGACCCTCCCGTCGCCTATTGAATTTCAGAGAATATGTCACTCCTGTAAGTATCTTATTCTAAGTGTCTTAATACCAAAGAAATCTTTCCAAAATGAGGAAAACTGTTTGATCACGCTAATTTTTTATGACTGGGATTCTATCGCAATTGTTATTATCCTAAGTAATGAATTTATAAGTAATGTTTATTGAATTAAAATTGGATGTAATATTTGTTGAATAAGAAGTAACGAAATTGTTAACACCCTAAGAAAATTGCTGCATTTTTCCAAAATGAATTACCGCATTATGTGAATGTGCAACGGATTGGAACTAGCTCAGTTTTTATTTGGAAGTCACATCAACAGGAAAAACTAAAATTACCTTAGCTCTTAATTATATAACTGCGTACGAGTTATTAATTTCATATCGGAATATAATAAATTATCTAACAAATATTATTGCAATAGCAAAAAAATCGTGCTGAGGTGTGGAGACCCACGTTACTACAAACAGAAGCCCTTTTTTACAACGATGGAACCATGACCAATTACCCTCAAGCATACATACCCCAGAAAAACGCAAGTCGCATTTCAGCTTGACCCCATACGGTTAAACAGGGTTTCTATATTTTAAGTTGGCTAAAGAAAAGCTACTAGGTGCCAAACGGCCAAGTGAAGAAACCACCAAGCCTGAAAATTTTACTTCTTCACTGATTCGAATGAATCAGATGCAGCGCTTCCTAGCGAACAAAAAGAGTATTTTAATGTATTTATTCGGTTTATAATTATAATGAAATATCATTGCAAACAAAATAATGCAATATATTGTGGAAAATGGTACTTTGTAGATCGCCACAAAATTTCAAAGAAGTTAATTTTTTTTCCAAATAGAAATATGGGTTTTGAATTATTAATTACATCTCTCTTTGAGTACTTATTTTGACTTTCGTATAATTTTTATAGAGAAACGTCTTTCAACTAATTCTAGAAGAATATTTCTGTAACAATCATATGAAATTTTGTAATCTTCAGCAACTTTTTTCTACCCCATACTATGGGTTCGGTGGAGCCCTTCACTTTATCTTTTTGCGAAGACAGCCTTAGTACATTTCTATAAACCTAAGCTCACTACTAATTTCTGTTTCTACAACATCTATACTTCAAAAATTTCTCATTTTTTCTTTTAAATTACAATTTATTTTTAAGAGAATAATTACAAAACTCGTCCACAAAAACTATTTATCATTTTGCTGTGGCCATCGTCTCATCAGGATCAGGAAAGCGGTCGCCATTCTCCAATCGTTATAAAAGTATATACTTCATTCGCTTCGCTTTATCGGGAAACATCTCGCGTCACTGTCGCCGCCATCATCAGCAAAGTTTTGTTTCTAAAATTTCTTTTTTCTTTCTCACGGGAACGTTCGGGAATTAGCCTTACACTGGTAAATGCGGACGATGCCTCCTTTTCGATTTTGTACAAATGTCCTTTGCATCAGTATCGAAATTTTATTATTGGAAACACATGTACGAACAGATATCAGAACATGAGAAATCTCCAAATCACATGAAGCTTATCAGCTTTACGTGGAGTTCAGTAAAAGAATAAGATTATGAAGGGCTGTAAATTCTGAAAATCAGAAAAAACGAAAATGAAGGCAGGACATTGGAAAGAAGTGTTCAAACGCTTAATATACGTGGTTGAGTTTCTCGCTTCCTAAAAGAAAAAGAGGAAAGAAAATGTACTATATGGCAAAAACAGTGGCAACTTTTTAAAGCTGTATGTATTCATTGGAAAATTTTGCGTCGTTAGTTCTGACCATTTGAGAAGAGCAACGTCTAATGAGTCACATATTCATTACAGAGGAAAAACTACCAAAAACCAAATCATAGGGCTACTTGGATACAAAATCGAGAAATAAATTATGAAAGAAGTTTCAAAATGGGCATATTATTCCCTAATTTTAGATTAAGAGCTAGTTATTTTTAAAAGTCAAGCAAATCGGGCAGTCTTCGATAGTTGACATTTTTGATTTTGTTCAAATTTCCAGGATATGTTCTTTATGTAAAACTATTTGACACGAGTTTTTTTATTTTTGCAAAAAAAAATTTTCCTATAGTTTTGGGGGTCCAAAATTGAAGATCGTCCATTATTTTAAGAAAAACATACCATTTTACATAAGGCAATACTTTTTGTGCCAAGAGTGAACCATGGCATTGGTAATTATTTTGTGTTCTTCTACTTCCGCAGTGACTGTTAGGACATAAAGACTTATGGTTGACTTTTGGCACCAAGGCCAAAGATCATTCAAAATTCGACGAAAAAAGGCTTTTTTCTGAGACTTTGACCTTCAAAATCTTCTTTTGCCAACAGTGAACCACAAAGGTATATATTTGAGAGAATACATAGTAATGAGAAATATCGAAAAAGAGCAAGACATGTGTGGTTGACTTTTGGAGTACAGAAATATTTGACCTTGAAATTGCGAAAAACACAAAATTGTCTGATTTTAGAGCTCATTCACTGCTTGTGCCAAGAGCGACCAGGTACGAAATTAGCTGGAAAAGAAGCCTTAAGTATAGCAGAAACAAAATCAATTCACAGATCTATGGTAACTTTTTCAAGTTTTATATAATGCGGTTCTATACTTTGTGCTTGAACATGTGTTTTGTGGCACTTGTTAATAAACATCGATTGCTTTTATTTCAATATTTATTGCTATTTTATGTAAAAATATTACATAAAAATTTATTTAATTAACTGAATTGCTCTCTGAACATAATGTACAATTAGAACAAATTGAAAATTGAGTACTGCAAATACTCAATGTATGACAATACCTCCTTTTAAACTCCTCCTTTATATTATACAATATTATACTTTATATTATACCTCCTTTATATTATACAATGTTATCTGTGTAACAGAAAGAATGGGCTTGTCTAAAGTAAATTATTTAACAGCTAAAATATTTATGTTGCAACAAAGCATTAAAAATTCTGTTTACTTGTGTGTTGATAGTGTTGCTTCCCTGGAAAAGCATTTAACTGCTGGGAATCATAACTTTACCAAGATCAGCAGCACCTTGGACAAAATACGCTTTAGTTATACTGAAAAATTTAAAGAATCCACTGGCAGATCTCCCATTGCAGCAAATGAGCTTAAAAACTTCGCAAATAATACTACAATTCTGAATGTGTTTAGAATAGGCTGGGCACTTCCAAATAGAAAAATAACACGTTTCTCTTACAAACAAGAACTATATATTTATAACATCTTTATGAAAGAAGAAAAATCTGATGTAAAATCCTGACCAGAAAATACAGTGAAGGAAATGAGACAACAGGTAGATCCTACTGGACGAAAATTATTTCAACTTTTAAGTATATGACTTCTTCACAAATCAGAAGCCTCTTCAGCAGGATGTCAGCTCTACATAAAGGTGGTACATTAAAACTACCAAGTCCAGGTCTGGAACAAGTTGATGTCATTAATGAAGATATAAATGACATCACTGAACAAGTAAGGAAACTTTTAAGTTCATATCTATATTATTATTATTTATAGTATATTACTTTACCATTATAAATTCTGTATGGCAGTATACATTAATTTATAATTTTATATCAGATATGAGTTATATATGCATTACTTTCCCTTCTTTACAGGAACTAGAACAACAAGAAGTGCAGAACTTGCTTAAAACCCCTGAGCCGGTCCATGATGTGCAACTCCAGTTAGTTGGATATAAACAAGAATAGGATGACAAAAGGAAGAAGAAAAGTTTAAATATTTGTCCAACCACACTAAAAAGAATAAAAAGTATATATGATGAAAAAAACGATAGTATCTCTACAGACAATTCTTTAAAAAGCTGTGAATCACACAAAATAACTCAACAATTAAGCCGAAATGATTCCATTCAAGACATCAAAATGAAACTTCAAAACATACAAAGAGCAGTTCAGGAGCATTTGAATTTTGCTGTGTCCTATGAACAGGACTTGTTTTACATTGGTAAAATAAAGAAGATTGAAGGTGAAGACATACTTATGAAGTTCCTAGAAAAAAGGGCGGGTAATTTCCGCTGACCAAAAAGAGATCAAAAAGAAAAGGTGAACTATATGGAAATAATCCATTTACTATGCACATTGATCAAATAATTATTGCTTATAAATGCTACAAGAAGAATCGTTTGGGAATATGGAAATAAGGACTTCTTGGCATTCGATGAGTATTTGCAGTTTTAGTTACTCAGTTTTCAATTTGTTCTAATTGTTTATTATGTTCAGAGAGCAATTCATTTAATTAAATAAATTTTAATGTAATATTTTTACATAAAATAGTAACAAATATTGAAATAAAAGCAATCGATGTTTATTAACAAGTGCCACAAAACACATGTTCAGCACAAAGTATAGAACCGCATTATATAAAACTTGAAAAAGTTACCATAGATCTGTGAATTGATTTTGTTTCTGCTATACTTAAGGCTTCTTCTCCAGCTAATTTCGTACGTGGTCACTCTTGGCACAAGCAGTGAAGGACCTCTAAAATCAGGCAATTTTGTGTTTTTCTCAATTTCAAGGTCAAATATTTCTGTACTCCAAAAGTCAACCACACATGTCTTGCTCTTTTTAGGTATTTCTCATTAGTATGTATTCTCTGAAATATATACCTTTGTGGTTCATTGTTGGCAAAAGAAGATTTTGACGGTCAAAGTTTCAGAAAAAAAGCCTTTTTTCGTCGAATTTTGAATGTCCTTCGGCCTTGGTGCCAAAAGTCAACCATAAGTCTTTATGTCCTAACAGTCAGTGCGGAAGTAGAAGAACACAAAATAATTACCAATGCCATGGTTCACTCTTGGCACAAAAAGTATTGCCTTATGTAAAATGTTATGTTTTTCTTAAAATAATGGACGATCCTCAATTTTGGACCCCCAAAACTATAGGAAAAAATTTTTTTGCAAAAATAAAAAAACACATGTCAAATAGTTTTACATGAAGAACATAGCCTGAAAATTTCAACAAAATCAAAAATGTCAACTATCCAAGCCTGCCTGATTCTTAAAAAAACTGGCTCTTAAATTTAGAAGTCACGTTGGACCGATGACATCAGTTATAATATTTGTATGGTGCATTGCAGGTAAAGAACCTTGCATGAAAGAAAACTTTTGAGATCCATTCCAATCAAACATTCAATCGGTGATGCTTTAATAGAGAAACTTTTAGTACAGCTGAAAGAGATAAAAAATTCACTGAAAAATTTGCTTGGCCGAAGCTATGATAATCGGACCAATATGAAAGGAAAAAATCTAGGTGTCCAAATAGAATCCTGAACATCAACCTATGGGCATTTTATGTTTTATGTACTACCCAATCCTCTAAACTTAGCTCTTTATGACGCTCCACAACCCTCTCTGGAAGCTGTGGAATTCTTTAGTATTTTAGAGCAAATTTACAACTTCTTTGCATCCTAACTCATCGTTGGACAGACTTTAAGAAACCAAGTATAACGGGTAAACCTTTAAGTCAAACGCGAGATTATATTTAAATAATCTTAAATATATCTTAAGTTCAAAAATTCTCACCATAATATTATTAAGTCATATTTGCAGGTCAAGCATTTAGAATATAGACACAATAGAATAAAAAAATACCTTAGATATGTGTGTTTGGGTGGTGCCATATTGTTGCTTTGCCCTGTTAGTGAAATTACCTCGGACCGCCTCTGCTAAACAATGTTCTTTGCTGCCACACCACACCATTCTAGAGTCATCACAATAATTAACTCGTTAACGCCCAAATTGATTAAAACATAAATTTCAATATAATTCTTTTAAATAATGTTATAAACAGCAAGGTTAAGATAACTGTGGAGTAAAATTTCATTCCTAAATGTGTGTGTGTGTGTGTGTGCGCGCTTTTTTATTTTTTGAAAAAGAATGAAAAAATCAGTAGAAAATCGTTTTTAAGATCCTTTTTAAAGATATACTTAAAAAGATTTTTAAATATAGAAAAATAAAGATTACTTTCGATTTATTTGCATTACCTCAAAAATAAATCAAAGAGAAAAAAAATTCAATATATTTTGACTTCAAAATCTGGTTAAAGGGTGGTATATGCCAGTTGAAATACATATTGGCTTGTAAGAAAAAGCAAAAAAGAAACAATGGGATGAGATCAGTTTAACTACTTAAGTGAAATATAATTGTCCTCAAATTAGGACGCTGGACGTCAATGGGTTAACTAGTATTTAACAAATTCTCAAGTTCAGAAAGACTTGTATTCCTACGACACAATCTTTAGTAATTGACTAAATGCACTCCTACTAGATAAAGTATTTACGAAGATGGTGGCATAGTCTTCAGGGCCTGAGGTTTTTTCTTGTTTGTATGCCTGATGCACAATTAATCTGTCCTTAAAAAGGAAACATCTGAGCATCTAGCCAAGATTCAAGATGTAGCTTCACAATGGAACGTTTATCGAACAAATCATACGCTAAACAGTATGCTAAATATGAATAATTTCTTTCGTCGTTCCTCTTCTTCATTAAATTGAGTTACTTTGGCGGAAAGGAACCGAAATCTGTTGTTTAACTTTGCTTCTGTGATTTCCTGTTATGTTGCATGATGAAAAACGTCTACTCATTACCCACCTCCACAAATATTTCGATGGAGGTAAAAAGAGCTCAACTCTTCGAGCTTTGAACTCAAATCAAGAAGAGCAAACTTCAGAAAAATGGAAAAAACGGAAAATACCTTTAACGTCAAGAAAGTATTCAAATATTTATTCACGTTCGTCTCAATTTTTTACTCTCTTTTGCAGCGAAAAACTTCGAATAAAAGTGTTTAAATGTGCTTTTATTCTTGAATATTCGCATGCGAAAGATAAACAGAGGTTTTTAAAGCTCGGAAGACCCTATTTCGTTATACTGATTTTGAAACAAGAAGTATACCCATTCCTACTAAGATAAAGTTCTAAAATAAAGGCGTTCGAATTTACTGACCATTCTCAACAATTTTGGCGATCATTTAATTAGCTAGAATGGCTGAATAATGAATAAATTGGCTGAATCAACGATCAAAACTGGAGAAAATCATTGTTAAGGCAAATTTCCATGCGGAAATAATGATTTACAAAATGGTCTCTTTGGGATGTCAAAATATACTTTTCTTCGCTTAGTAAATGAAAAATCGTGCTATGTGATAGCTCACCTGACATTCTTAGAGCTCATTAACTGGTAGTGCTGCTGTCTTAGTGAGGCAAGAGAATGTTCGCGAACATGTCAGTATTTCATCAGGAATTTCTAATGAAACAACCCAAAAAATGACAAGTTTTTTTATGAAAAATATAGAAGCGTCAATAGAGCTATGCTCATTTCTTATTCTATTGCTCGATGACTGCAAACATGTCGGACTGTGAACATTATCATATTCACAGAAGAAATTTACGAAAGTTGGCTCTGAGCCAGCAACGGAAATTTATGAACTACAATCTGATCGTGTTACTTTGCGGGCTTTTCAAGAAAAAATCATATGTTAATTATTTTCAGAAAAAATGTTTTAAACATATTTTTATATCGAATGAGACATAAAGGTCCATTCGTTAGATTTGCCTTGCAATTCAAACTTGGGGTTTCACAAATGAAGCCGCATAAAATGAGCTGTACGAAACTATAATTTTTGCTATATTCCCGTATATTAAGTAATCATCTTTAAAAACGAAATTATAGATAAATGACAATCGATAAGAAATCGACTCAGATTAACTCATAAAGTTAAAAAGATTAGAATTTTTCCTATAAAGTAATACGAGATGCACATGAAATATGTTTTCTCCACAATAAAATTTTAAATTCTATGTTTTACGGAAAACCCTCATAAGAGTATATATATAGGGGTGAGTGGGGTAAAATAGGGTACCCTTGATTAAGAATGTCGGGTACTCTTGATTAAGTACGTCAAAATGAAAAATTGAAGACTCTGTCAGCATCGTCATTTACGGCATCTTTAAATCGTTTTCAGTTGTTATTCACTTTACTTTTTTCACAGAATCCCCAATGTCTTTTTTTTCCTGAAAAATAGCTATTCTCGGCTGAGAAATCCATATTTTTAGTAGTATCAACTTGTTTTAGTTCTTGATCGATTTCCGAAATTATTTGTAGCTTTACTTCAAATGCCAATGTTTTACGCTGTGCCATCCTAGATTCATGCTGTTAACACACCAAAAGCGAATTTGAAGGAACAAGTGGTCAGTCTGAATTGCTAAATGCGAAAGAATGGGTTTGTGCGTACCAGGGGTCAGAGGCAACAAACATCTGTGCACATTTCAACCCTTTCCCCCCGGATCCCCCTCCTACAACAGACTACGGTTTCTTGTCCCCCTACTTCCGATTCTGCTGTTTTCTGACATTCTTTGACCATAGGGTGTCGTTTCCCATGGGAAAAAAATCGGAATTGTGCTGTACCATCTTTCTAAAGAGGTTAAAATTTCGTTATTGACAGTTGAGTCTTAAAAGTTATTATCGTTGTAGGAAGATTGGAAATACATTGAGTAAATAAGAATTCCGCCGGGACCACAGAAAATATCATTATAGGAAGGTTTACCGTTATAGACAGTATCGTTATACACAAGTTTCATTGTATTCACTATTCTGAATCAAGCATGCGTATCACAGATGTTTCATTTACGCAAGCTGAATGGTTGGCAAATATGCAGAATCGATCATTTTGTCCAACCACGTTTGGATATATTGAAAATAATTTTCAACCACCTTTGATTTTAATATTACGAAAGTGTGTATCCACCTTAATCTTCATTCCTCTTTTCTACTCTAGCTTCAGCGCGGTGGTCTTGTGGGATGATCTCGGAAGGCCCGCCGAGAGCGTGGCCCACGGGAATGAGAAGGCCTACTTGCTCAACCGCTTTTAACTAGATGACTCATCACCAGTGGGCGACTGTAGAATAGAGCCGGTTACTCAGTCTGCATGTTAACTCTGTGAGCGAACGACTGTGCCAACCCTGAAGTTTTTATTTCTTATTCTGAATTAATACTTTCACCCGGCAAAGTTCTAAACCAAGATGCAGAATTAAAAGGAGGAGATAAACTTACCTTCAATGAATCAGACTAATTCTTTTATTATCCGTAATTCAAACTTAAAGTAAGAATGAATCGCGGTTGATGTTAAGCCTATCTGTTATTCTTACAACTGATAGAAGAAAACAAGAGAGTTTATGTTTAATTTCTGAGTGTACTCTCCAATTTCTTAATTTTAAATTCACTTAAATGAAACTATAATCTACTCTTTATTATTTATTTTTTCATTTAATGGTAACAATTATGTTATAAGTTGTGTAAAATGTTGTATGCGTTAAGATTCATTTTTTCATATTCTATTCAAGCTTTAACTACAAATTACGAATTGAATTTTTAAATATTATTTCAGTGATTAAACTCTTATCCCAATGACTACTGAACTGAACTCTATTTCGTTTGAATTGTATATTGTTATTTTAATCTCTATTTTGTTAATCACTCTTCTCAGAATTCTTACTTATTCGATTATTATTCACTTATTCATAATTTTCGCATAAAAATCTTTTTAAATATGCAGTTTGTAGAATTTTTCATTAACTAATCTCAAGCCCTTAATTTGATAATTATTTAGTTAAATAAAAATTATATTTAACTAAATTATCATCATTCATGTCAATGAATTTTGTTTCTACTGTAACAATGCAAAATGATATCTCTAAGATTACCAGCTGTAATTGACTGTAGCTTTAAAACTGTCGCTGATAAGTGAAATTGTTTCTTTTTTTATTGTTTGAATCATCTGAAAATTAAAGGTGTGATGATATTTGAATGCAATATTTGCAGGTTTTGTTTTTCATTAATTCATTTACTCCTTGTAAGTCAAAATTTGTTAAATACTGTTTGTTATGACAGTGATTTGAATCAAGTTTTGGTTCAAGATTCATTTTTTCATATTCTGTTCAAGCTTTAACTACAAATTGTAATTGTGACTTGAATTTTTAAATATTATTTCGATGATTAAACCGTTGTCCCAATGACTCTACTGAACTGAATCTATTTTGTTTGAATTGTTTTTTGGTATTTCAATCTCTGTTAGTTAATCAATCTTATCAGAATTCTTACTTATTCGATTATTATTCACTTATTCATAATTTTTGCATAAAAATCTTTTTAAATATGCAGTTTGTAGATTTTTTTCATTAACTTATCTCAAGTCTTTCATTTGATAGTTATTTAGTTAAATAAAAATTTCATCATTCATGTCAATGAATTTTGTTTTTAATGTAACGATGCAAAATGATATCTCTAAGATTAACAATAATATAGCATTTTATGTTGTTTTGTTTCAAGTTTTGTTATAATTAAATCAGCTGTAATTGAATGTAGCTATAGAATTGTCATTGATAAGTGAAATTTTTCTTTTTTTAACTACAGATTCAAAGTGGCAGTGTTTACTGTTTCAATCATCCAAAAATTAAAGGTGTGATGATATTTAAATGTAATTTTTGCAGTTTTTGTTGTGGCTAGGGAAATTAATTCATTTACCTATTGTAAGACAAAATTTGTTAAATGATATTCGTTAAAACAGTGATTTGAATAAAGTCATGGTTTATTCTATTTTCATAAGAAGCTAAAATGGAGCACTTGCAAACATTTTATTTAATTATGACCATGTGGTCACTCTCTGAGCAGATGGTTTAGATACCTTTTTTCATTTTAAGAATATTTGTAATTGCTCTTAAAATGTGTGTCAATGTTTAAGTACATAAATTCTACCTTATTTTTAGATGCCATGCAAATGCTCAGTTCCAGTTCCTGCCTGAATTCTGCAAATGATGAGAGGGAAGCTAGTGAAAAACAAAATTCTACACTTAATTGAATTAGTCTGTTAAAATATAATGGATGTTCAATCTTAAAGGCTAGTGAAATTGTTAGCTGAACAACTTAAAAAATACCAATACCTAGTCTTTGAGGTTTTAAAATGTGAAAAAACAAATTTGTAATGATATTTGTATTTTGGATAGGTTTATATTTTGTGTATACAAATTCTGAATAACTGTATTATGTTTGCTGTTGTTATTTACTTCATAGAAATATATAAAATTATTTATAAAACATTTTGTATCTTTTTTTCAATTTGTATCTTATTAATTTATAACTCATTCATATTTATTAACTTAAAAGTTAAATTTGTTAGTCCTTTGCACAATTTTTAGTTCACAGATTTGCTATTGTTAAAAAATTCTGATAAAAATACATCAAAGGTAGTTTAACATTTCAGTGATACTCATGTTGCACAAATAATGTCGAGAGTTTGAATTAATATCCTTATTACAAATATAGTTTTTATCCTTGTTTATAGTGAGTTTTAATTTTCTATTTGCATTTTGATAATATTCTACAAATTGACTTTTCTTAGAAAATAACGCATTTCTGAAGTAAAAGTTTTCATTTAAGAAGACGATAAATTTTAAAAATCAGTCAGGGTAATATTATAAGAAATAAAAATGCTTGGTATTGTAGAAGTTACAAAGGAAGAAAGAGAAATGGGAAGCAAGTAGAAAAAAACCAATTGCATTTTTTAACTAATTGAAATACATAAACAAGTAATAAATTTTTAAATCAATGTTATTATATGGCATTCAATATTTCTGAGAAATATTCAGAAATATTGAAATTTTCAAGAAAGCGGTTGTTAAACATCGTCAACCCTCCGCCCACTGGGGATGAGTCATTCCACCAGCCAGCAGGTCTTCTCATCTCGAAGGTCACGCTGAGAGAGGGGAAAAAACCCAAGCCCACTGGGGCCCATCTGCACGGGATAAGGAAAATTATATATTTATTACTTTTATGAGTGTTTAATTTTAACCATGACAGATGGGGCCCACCATGAGTGGCAATATATTTTAACATTTATTTTCTCTGAATATAAGACCACACATTCTTATTATATTAATCGAAATTACAGTAGGTGGCTAGAAATCAGAAACATTCTTTGCAAGAATACGTGACGTAGCCGGTCCCCCGGAAGAAAGACTTCCATCCGCTGATTAGTCATCACAATAATAATTCGTAAGGGGGCCGTATGCCAATACATTGCCCCCCCCCTGTCCAGATCGGCAGCCCCGGGTCTTGGCTTCGGAAATAGAGGATTCTAGATTAGAGACCCAATTCAAACAAGATTCACCATGTATGTAGATCTGCTGCACGTTAAATCTGCCGTAGCACTGTGGCGTATTCTACAATAAAATGTTCTCAAAATTCCAATTTTTGAAAACAGTTTTATGATCATGACTCGCATTAAATTGAAGTGTTGTAATATCCCACTTGAACTCTATTTTTAGCATCCCAGCAATACAGAATTTGTGAATATGAATATTTCAATTATGATATGTAGTGCAACCGAGTATTCATCCTAGAGGCATCTAATCAAATATTTGGATTATTTTACCCATCCCCTATTATTTACTCCTCTTTCTTAAAATATTAAGTCCCCTCAAATCTATTAATAACTCAGTTATTTTCCGACATAAATTAAAAATGTTAAAAGGTAGTTAATAGCGTACACTAATCCTTTTCTATTATTTTTTAAAATTTTTCCCAGTTTCTTTCTTTCTTTTTTTTTCCTGCATGACCCGCAGAGTGGGGCGTTGAGGAATTACTGCCTGCTGTTTCTGCATAACTTTTCTAATAAATTTCCACCTATAAGGACTGAACATTTACAACTCAATATGCAAAGAAGGGCTCGAAATGGCTATCGTGGCAACGTCTACAGTACAAGAATGAATGAATCAGTAGTATAGAAAATCAACTTAAGAACTTTGTTATGGATGTGAATTCGTCTGAAGAAGCTTGGGATAATATCGCCAAAGTCTTCGAACCAACAACCAGAGACAGGATAGCAGCCATTAGAAATGCTTCCGTGAATATTCATTTCATAACGAGGAAAGCATGTCCATTTTCGTTGGACAGATTCTTCGGGCGGCAAAGGATATGGAGATAGCTGACAATTAATTTTTAAAAACCCAGAGATACCTAAATGCAGTGGAAGTTTTGCAATATTATAAAGCATGTGGATTCACAGACGCTTTCATCTACATAAGAGAATCAAAACGCAATATTTCGCTAATTAACAACTGAAAAGAAACCAAACGAAAAAATGGTAAAAAGTATCAAAATATTTCTATCTTGATTTGAAGTTTAAAAATATTTCACTGAATATCAAGTTTTACATTTGAGATTTAACTGAAATTAAAAACAACCAATATCACCGGCGAACAAGGTGGTAGCCAAAGACGACTAGTAAATTAATAAAATATTATAATTTTGACTATGAATCAATATTTCGAATACACAATTGATTGTCACATCGCACTAGGAGCAATATTTTGAGTTAAGTAACAAGCGATAACAAATTCATTACTCCAATGAAATCTTTCTTTCACCTCATTCTTTAATCGTATCTGCAATACAGTGGCATAACTGTAGGTTGGCAGGACTGGCAAAATGCAGGAGCTCCCACCCGAGTTTTCACCATCACCTGCTTCTGTCACGCCTCTCCTGGACTGAAAAATAGGCCCCCACCCTATACATTTGCCAGGGGTTATATACTGTGTAGTAATGGCAGAAAATTAAATTCTTTTATCTAATTCCATTTCATCTAATACCCTATATTCATTTAGCCTTCATTTGTTTCTAATTTTCTCTCACACAAAAAAATATTATGCCCACAAAAAAAATAAATTTAATACTATTAATAGAAAAGTAATAGTCATTTATTGAGAGAGATCTTTTCATTTAATTCTTTATAAAATAAAAAAAAACTGTTACATATATAATATAAAAAGTATCCATAAACAATTTCCTAAATAACTGAAATATTTTCAGATGATTATATGTGATTGTACCTTGCACTGAATAAAATAAAAAATAAACCATTTAATAATCTTGTAATTCTGGAATGAACAGCAAAATGGTATTTTTATTTACAATACGGAATAACACCAATTAAAATTTTCGTTACATTATGCTAATGTATTTATTATAATTCTTAAAAGCATATTTAGAAAATTTCGTTCCTTGTACTAAAATAATAAGTGGACAGTATTTTTCCTCAATATTAAAAAAAGGCTGACAAGAAAATGGCAAGCTAAAAGTTTAAAATTAATTATAAAATAGAAAAATTAACGAGGAACATGGTTTGTATTTTAACATGTCAACACACACAGAAATCAGATATGGACATAAAATGCAAATGACCGGTCGCCACGACAGAAAATCCGGACACTGTGGTCGAATGCATAATATCCCCCATTAAGAACGGCTCATGCGATTACCCCGCCCTATTACGGGATTACAACCCGCCATTGGAGATGGTCCCTAAGAGCCACAACAACATTATTGTACTCGCCGGGTAACAGAGACCCCGCTTATTTATTCTGCGGCTTCTAATCCCTATATTTGAAGTGTTCGTTTGGTTAAAATGTTATATTAATTTTTAAAAAATACAAGAATTTAAAGCCTCTCAGGGAAATTTTACAGCGTCGAGAAGACGAGGGGGCAAATAACAATCAATCAAAGAGGAAAGAGAAAGTTTGTCGTGTAATGCACCGCGGAGAAGGAAGAGCTTGTCTAAGTGGAGGAAAACTGCAGATTATTTTTCAAATTATACTGCCAAATACAGCTTTTATATATTTCTTTTAAAATTTTTAAATGCGCATCGGAAAAAAGATTTCAAAAAGAAGGTTTCGATCATGCTATTTTAATTTACGAACACTTGAAAATTTTCTAAAGTTGTTTAAGTGCCAAATAGAAATTTTGTGACTTTTCAAAAATATTTTTAAAAATACTTTAGTAAGTCGAAAAAAAAACCTTGGGTTAAAACCTGTCTTTGTATTTATTCTACCGAATGCGTTTGATAGCATCTAAAAAGAAAACGCAATAGCAAATGAGAAAATGACGAAGTAATAATCTCCATCGGATAATATTATGCTTTCAAATTGTAGGAACCCTAATATATCCTGCTGCTTTTTATTAAAACCTCACTCAGACTTGCAGATGATTTGAAGGATGCTGTAGAGACATCAATGAAAAAAGAACGAACATAGATTTAGTTAACATCTAGTGGAGGTTATGATGGATCATAATAAACTCAGTTAAGAAAATTATGATCATTTTCCGAATTTCTTTGGCACATTTAATTGTGAAACGTTACGTTCAGATTACTGTATGAAAAAATTCCAACACTAACATCAGCAAGATTTTGTAGGCCTATTAATGAATAAACAAGTTGAGTGCAAGTTTTTAAAAAAACAGTTATAAAAACGACCTATTTGCTACATTCTTAAGTGTAGAAAGAGCGCCTAAATGTTTTTTCTTGTCCATCTCCGGTTGCACTGTTTAAGAGAAGAAAAAATTATTGATTCTTTTCGAATATGAAGACGGCCCCTTACAAACTTGAGGTTCTCATATTTTTGAGAGAGACTCATTACTAAATTAAATGAAAGGGTTTGCTTCATTTTAGAATTTAGTTTGAAAGAAATGTTCTGTTACTTTTTTAATGGATAGTGCATAGAGAAACTGAAAAATACTACCGAGGTGCCATGGGAAGTAAATTACTAGCGACTATGAATAACGCTCAAGTGTAAAATGCAGCAGCAAATCTGTTTACAACGAGATGTTACATCTTCGGCATTAGTAAAAAAAATTATTCAATAGTAATTGAGAAAGAAGAAATCCTAAAATCCGAATCCCTTACTTTTGGTTTATCACTATTACATGCAAGATTTCCCTTTTTTGTTTACGTATAAATTGTGGATTGGGAGCCAAAGATAAAAAGAATTAAATGTATCAACTAAAAAGAAAGTCCAGATGAAATTATTAACCAATTAGGGCTATTGCGAATATAGAAAAGTCAGCTACAGAAATACTTCGAGGAGGTTTAGTCAGGATCCAGAAATGACATGCAGTATTGTCAGCAGCGGCAACTAGGTGGTAGAAAGTTTAGAGACGGCTAGAAGAAACAGGCGGTATAGTAATCCAATCAACGAAGGACAAAAATTGACGAATATAAAAAAATGGTGTAGTTTTGAAATTTGGCACAGTTGTTGGGGGTAGTGTCCTAAACGACGTACTAAAACTCCCCGCCGGTGGGGGGTACAGGGGTTAAAAGGGGGCTTTTTCAATTTTTCTTAAATATCTCGAAAACCATGGGTTCTATCAAAACACACTCAGATACAAAATTAAACTATACCACAATTAAAAAGGTCCAATGTTTTTTTGTAGCATCAATAGTTTAGAAGATACAGGGGGATTTAAAAGTTAATATTTCTAAAATTCCTTATTGTAATGGTAAAATCGATTAAAAGTGCTGAATCAACAACCCTCATAAAAACCTTATGCCTATATAAAAAATTTTACAAGGGTAGTATTGTATGTGTTAAAGCGGGGGGTAACAAGCCCATTTGATGAACAATTATGCTCCCTTCCTCCCCTCACATCCGTTCCCCTTCACAAGTTTCCTTCTACCCGTAGTCCAGTCAACGAACTGTAAATTTAAAAAATGGTGTACTTCTGAAATTCGTCACAGTTGTTGGGGAGAGTGCCCTAAACGACATACTAAAAGTCCCCGCTGATGGAGGGTGCGAAGGGGGTACAGGGGCGTTAAAGGGGGGGATTTCTCAGTTTTTCTTAAATATCTCGAAAACTATGGATCCTAGCGAAAATGCTTAAGTATAAAATTAAACTACGTTAAATTTCCTACACATTGTTCATAGGATAAATAGTTTAGAATATTATAGCAGTTCGAAAAAATACGTAATTATACAGTAAACTCTCGATATCTCGAAATCGAAGGGACCTGGGAAAAAATTCGAGATAGCAAGTTTTAGAGATAACGAGGTTACCCTCCCAAGCATTAAAAATTGCACATAATTACAAGGTAAGGAATATATTGTAAAATATTAGAGCCAGATAGAGATAAATGTCTGAATACTGCAATAATTTGCATATTAATTCATAGCAGTGATATTAATTTACATAGAAGTATAAGTTTTTTAAAACAGAATGTATTTGTAATAACTTACTACTACTTAGAATTTCTTTAAAAAGTCCAGCATAGTGACCTTCGACACCTCTTTTCAAATTGCTTTCCTACCGAGTTTTCAATCCGAGAAATAGCTCCGAAGTCCTCTTTTTCCACGTTTTTTGAACATTCCATGAAGCGTCGGAGTATGTGAACAGCATCTTTACCCCGAGCCGCAGTAATGTCGGGTTCTTCTGGAGTACCCACTCGACGTCTAAGAAATTGTTTGAGAAACGATCTCATCATCAGTCCACAGTCCACACGCTTGAACCTCCAAGTCGAACTCCGTAAATTTTTCAAACGTTGTCGTTTTAGAAAGGCTGAGGATTTTTGAAACCTTCTGCCATTCTTCACACTGCTGTGTTTCTGTGTGGAGTTCCTACTCCTCATCTGCTTCACTTTCCACACTAGAAAAACCAGCCTTTTCAAGACAGTTTTTTGTGTAACGTTCATCCAGGCTCTGTCTGCCATCCTCATACGATCAAGCATATTAAACGGTTTCATTTTCTGTTTTTTATCAATTGAATCCACAACCTTATTTACAAGTTCCATCCTGTAAAAAACTTTAAAACTTCTTATTATCCCCTTATCTAGAGGTTGCAGCTTGGAAGTCGTGTTAGGTGGGAGAAAAACCACCTCTACTGCTTTCATTTCAGGGATAAGGCAGTTATCAATGAATAAAACAATTTTCCTCTTCTCTTTACACATTTTCTTGTTTATTTCTTTTAACCACTCTTAGAAAAATTCACTCCTCAACCAAGATTTTTATTTGCTTTATAAAGAAGTGGAAAAGACTTAATTCTTTAAAGCACCTTGGGGTTCTAGATTTTTCAATCATCAATGGAGTAAGCTTCTCATTCCCACTCATATTGGTAGCTAAAAGTAACGTTACTAACTCTTTACTTTGTTTTCCTCCATGGCATGTTTCTCCTTGGAAAAGTGCAGTTTTGTCTGGCAATGTTTTGAAGAAAAGCCCAGTCTCATCAGCACTGAATATGTTGTCCGATGAATATTTTTGCAGAAAACCAGGAAGATTTTTTATCCATTCCGAACAAAGCTCATCACTCACTGATTGGATTTCGCAACACAATTTTCGAAAAATAATATTATGACGGTTTTTAACGTTTTCCAGCCATCCATTGCTGCTTTTGAAGTCTTTGTGCCCTAGCTTCTGTGCAAATTGTTCCGCTTTTTCTTTCAACTCATTACCTCCAATAGGTAAATTACAATCTCTGCATTGTTTAAACCATTTTATGAGGCATTCTTCTAAGTCAGGATATCCAGCAATTCGAATATTCTTCGTAGATCCTTTTTTCAGTTCAAAAAGTTTTTTTTAATTTTCTTTCCGTCCTTTAGTACCGTAGATAAAGTCGATGCTGGAATTTTAAAATCCTTGCCGATTTGTCCTTTCTTCGCGCCTTTATCAACAGCTACTAAAATCTCTTTTTTTTTTCTTTACTGTCAACACGTTCAACTTTCGTTTAACACTCACTTTTTTTGTTTCCATGGCAACACCTTCCATTTTTGCAACTCTAACTAGAAATTCACTCACTTTTTAATCGCAACTACATCCCACAAACGTTTTTCGCAGACTGATTTAACACGTGTAGTCAAGTTTGTTGAACCTGTTACATAAACACAAGAGCTAATAGGCTTGCGTAACGAATTGGTGAGAATGACACTCATTGTATGCAGCCTGTGTGACCTTGAAAATCCAATTGGGTGTAAAGGGAGTGGTATTGTCCTTGTTGCAGCAAATTCTGGGAATCATATCCTACGCGAGACCTTGTCGAAGGTCACAATGTGGCTAAACATCGATTTTCAAGGAAACAGATATTTTTGGCTTCGAAAAAAATTCGACATATCAAGGTTTTGAGTGAAAACTCTTGGAGATAGGAATTGAAATTAACATTAGAGAAATACGAAATTTCAAGAGCAAAAATATTTTTTTGAGATATCAAGGTTTTTGAGATATTGAGAGTTTACTGTAATAAGTGGTTGAAAATGTTAGTTTTATTTCTATGGAAGAAAGTTTTTATTTCAAAATGGTAACTATCTATTATAATATATCTATAACATATTATATTTTTCTATAACAAAATATTATATAAAATATATGTAATGACTTAAAAATTTTCCCATCTTTAAATTAAATCTTTCTTAACGACAGTTATTTTTAAATTACGAACGAATTATTTCTACTTCAATCCTATGATTAAAACACTTCTACTGAAACTAGACTTGCAAGCGTCCCAATATTTCTCGAGCCTCAACTTCGGTACTTTTCCCTTTTTAATATTATAAAAACTCTCCGTGTCTGCGTAATTTCCTCTTTCGTAATCATGTAACGCACTGAGCAAGTCACGCTGTTTTTGGCGTAATTCTTTACTCCTGGCCATGACTTTAATTTTCCCATAATATTTTGAAAGTTTAATCTATTATTGAGTACTCCATAAATAATTTAATTTTGCCTATTTTCGAAATGTAATAAAATGCTTTGGACTTTAACGACTACAATCTTCTTCAACTAACTCTACACTTTACTTAACGGAATAGCGTTATATATATATATATATATATATATATATATATTTTAAAAACAATTAAAACTCAAATAACATTTTCATTATATAGACCTATTAAACCAATAATTAAAATTAAATATAAAATAATATTACCTAATTAATAATCATACAATGAAATACAGAAAGATAATTAGATTATAAACTATTACTATGAAAAAGACAACCCAGATTTGGAATTCCATATATACACTATATGCCCAAAGGTATCCGGACACTTGCAGATTTTCACATTTTTTAGACTTTCTCCAGAATGGTTCAACCGACTACCATTAAACTTCGGACATGTAAAGAATAGACAATTACTCATTTTACGTGAAGATTCGGTCCTGAGGACAGTGGGGGATCGTCTACGATTGATGAAGATCAAGGTGTTTATGTTTAAGCCCACTACTTTACAGAATACTGATAAAGTGTTGACTTTCAGAAATGGTACTGTTTAATGGCACTATTTTACAGGAATTTTCGAATAAAGCTCAGCTCAATACTTTGGGGAAAATATAAGGTTTTCTTAAAAAAAATCTCAAGATTTTTCCACCTGTTTTGTACTTATAACATGCAGAGTTTTCGTTATATTATACGACACCTATACGAAAAAGATGCATATCATGTTGTGAAGCATTATGAGTAAAACTTGAAATAATTGTTGAATATTGCGAGGAATTATACACTTTAGAAAATAATGTTTTACTGGCATGCACTTGAAACATAGCTCTTAATTTTTCTTTCACAACTTTCAAAGCCAGATATATAGGGCAACTTATGCTAAAAATATCTAGTTCAATACTCATTGTTATTTAGATACGGCATACATAAATAAAGAGCAGAATTTTTAGTTCCTGTCGAAGAGAAGCTAAAAGATGAGGGTGTAGTATAAATTGATTATTTTTAAACTATATCTTAAACAGTGACATATTGAATTGTATAGTGGTTAGAATTTGCTGAATACCCATGAAGACTTATCATTGACGCATAACTTAAATTCAGCTAATTAGGCACTAAATACCAAAAAGAATTTTATTACTTTAATTATATTATTTACAGGATCATTAAAAATTGCATATTACAATTTTACGCAAACGATATTTTAATATATTTATTTTATGGTCGAAACGATTTTTATCTAATTAATTTCTTTTCTAAAATATTTAATAATTCTACATATATATTTTTTTATTCGTTACGAATGTTAGATGTAGTTCATGGGTGATCTACAAATCGTGCTCAACCACTATACAATTCATAATATAACTATTTAAGGAATATTGTTGAATTCCCAAAATGAAATTGTTCAGTCACTGAACCTGAAATTGTATCCATTAAGTTCATTTCTTTATGACGTAAGCCGAAGTTAACGGCACTAGTCGAAGGATTGATTGGTTCAGACAATCTATATATATTGTTCTATTTGTGCTTTATTAAAACAAGCAGTCGATATGGATAGGCTCACAGTCGGTGAGTTGTGTAAAGCTGCAAAAGGAGCCAGCATGTTCTTTTTTTTTTTAAAGTAAACTGGATTAAGTATTTTTGTATTTAAAACTGCGTAGTATCTGCGTTACTCTGTCAATTTCCTCACGACATGCCAACAGATATAAGAGTTAAAAATATCAATTTGTGGACAACCCCTCATCTTTTAGCTTCTACTCTCGAGCAGAGCTTAAAATTCTCTCGTTGTAATGCCGATATCTTTTCTGAATACAATGATATTGAACTGAATATTTTTATATAAGTTGCCTATATTCTGGCTTGAAAGTTATGAAAGAAAATTCGTTATGTTTCGCGCATGCGCATAAACTACTATTTACTAAAAATGCTCATAATTCCTGTAATATTCAGCAATATTTTCCAAAGCTTTACTCAAATGTTTCTCTAGACATATTTCATCTTTTCTGTAAGTGTCGTATAATATACAAAAACTCTGCATGTTATAAGCAAAAAACAGGTGGAAAAAAATTTGAGATTTTTTAAGAAAACTTTATAATTTCCCAAATATTTGAGCTTGAGTTTACGAAAATTCTATTAAATAATTAGCATCATTAAACATTACCATTTCTGAAAGTTTCAGCTTGTTGATCAGTATTTTGTAAGACGGGGTGCCAAACACCTTTTGTCTTCATCAATTTGTAGACGATCCCCTAATTGTCCTCAGGTTCCGAATCTTCAATGTAAATGTGAGTAATTGTCTATTCTTTACATGTCCGAAGTTTAATGGTAGTCGGTTAAACCATTCCGGAGAAAGTCTAAAAAATGTGAAAATCTGCAAGTGTCCGGATACTTTTGGGCATATAGTGTATATATATATATATATATATATATATATATCCTAGTATATGTTTAGTATTTTTATTTCATAGAATATATTATTTAGTCTGTATAATTTAAAAAATTAAAAAATTGCATTGCATTATAGATATGTCTGATAATTTTCATTTTGGATATTAAGATATGACTTTTTATATATGGTTGATATTAATATATTTATAAATATGCATAACCCATTTTTACACTTGCTGTAATTAAATTTCACCATGTTTTTCTAGTATTTGATCAAGTTCGAACTCCTCCTCTTCTTCTAGAGGTGCACCTTTAGTACAGGTACCATTAAAGGTGTCAAAACAGAAACTCATTTCAAAACATGTGTTGCTCCGCCGCTCCTTTGGTTGGAGAAATTGAGGAAAGATCAGCTTTGATCTTGGTTGATAATTTGACAAATGCTGCATAACTACGGCTATTCAAATTATGTGACGTTCTAAATGCAAGACTGCAACAAGTTTGCTGCAAACTAAAATTGCTATCTGGGTGGTGTTGATGAGTGATTATAAAAGATGTCAGCAATGTTTTCTTCTGGCTCAGTTTATTTTGGATCAATGTAACTATAGTGCTTTGCTTTTTCTATAAATAGCTGGTGTCATATCGCATCCACTGAATGCTTGGAGAAGGAGGATGGTTTGAGCAAAAAAAAGTTCTTTCTACAGCTTTCTTGTAAAATATAATTTAGCCTCAACTTTTCCCTTGCGAGGCTTCATAAAATAAATGTTACTTTCTGTTGGTGCCAAAGCTATCAGTAACACGATTAGGTCAAAATCTTGCCCTCTTAGAGCAACAATAGGATGAGAAGTTGCTTTCTCTAACCCAGATCTCACAATATAAGTATCAGCATCCCCTGTAGCCACTCTCGTTTCAATTCCTTTAGCAGCCATTTTCTGTATTAGTAATTGAACATGTATGGTCTTATTTCTTCAATGGCAAGAAAATGTTTATGACGAACGAACTGTGACAACCTGGTTGCGAGCTTTTAAGTTAAACTCAGCATAGATATGTAGATTTAGATTATACTGTTTAAATACACTCATTAGGAGCGTTAACAGAACCAAAAGACTGAGTAGAAAGAATCTTGTGAAGGGGAACGGACGTGAGGGAAGGAAGGGAGCAGACTGTTCATCAAATAGGTTTGTCGTTCCTCCCCCCGACACCGCCACTACTCTTGACACATACAATGCTACCCTTGTATAATTATTGTATACTATACAATAATTATACAAGGGTATAATTATTGTATAGTATACAATAATTTGCATAATAATTAATAGGCATGAGGTCTTTCTGAGGGTTGAAAAATTAGAAAGTTTTCTGAGAAATTTAATGTAGTTTAATTTAATACTTAAGTTTTCCATACTTAGGATCCATAGTTATAGAGATATTTAAGAAAAACTGAGAAATCCCCCCTTTCAACTCCCCCGTGACCTCTGCGCACCCTCCACAAGCGGGGACCTTCAGTGTTGTTTAGGGCACTCTCCCCAACAACTGCGCCGAGTTTCAAAACTACACCATTTCCTTCGTTGACTGGACTATAGGGGATGCACAAAAAATTTAAAAATTTAGTTGCAGATTAGCTAGCTTTCTTTCTGTTTTTAAAGTTACAATTTGTTGACTGGACTACGAGTAGAAGGAAACTTGTGAAGGGGAACGGATGTGAGGGGAGGAAGGAAGCATAATTGTTCATTAAATCGGTTTGTCACCCCCCGCTCCGACATATGCAATACTACCCTTGTACAATTATTATATAGAGATAAGGTTTTTATGAGGGTTGTTGATTTAGCACTTTTAATCGATTTTACCATTACAATAAGGAATTTCAGAAATATTCACTTCTAAATTCCCCTGTATTTTCTAAATTATTGATGCTGCAAGAAAATATAGGACTTTTTTGTAGGAAATTTCATGTAGTTTAATTTTGTAATTGAGTGTTTTTCGATTGAACCCATAGTTTTCGAGATATTTAAGAAAGCTCAAAACGCCCCTTTAAACCCCCTGTACCCCCGCGCACCCTCCACCGGCGGGGACTTTTAGTATGTCGTTTAGGACACTACACCCAATAACTGTGCCAAATTTCAAAACTGCACTATTTTTTTCTATTTTTCCTTCTTTGACTGGACTATAGGGGATGCAGAAGAAAAAAACAAAATTGGCCTGCTTTCTTGTACACTATTTATTTATTTATTTTTAAATTTCTAGTTTTAAACAGCTAAAATGAAAAACAAATAAGTAAATAAATGAATTTTTAGCTCAAAAATTGGTGGCGACTGTCTCCCCCCCCAAACCAGCCGCCGCCACTTAGCAATATTAAGGTATTGACAGAAGCTTGATATAGATATTTCAAATCATCTTGGAAACCTTATCAAGAGGATGTGATAGAGATGTAATAAAACTCAAATTTCGTTGTATTTACATTTCAGAATTAGAAGTGAAACTATGTCCTTGGTGTCATCAATAATCAATCATACATAAAATATTAATGAATGAGAGAACTGAGATTTCATACGTGATTTTACCTATCGTATAAGAGTCAGAAGAGAATGCAAACGTCAGCTGTAAGCGCCTGTGTAGAATGAACGAAAATTTCCAAAAGAACACTGCAAAATGGACTTAATCAATAGATAATTATTTACTTCAGACCCATTTTTGTCTTCTTCCAGATCAGCAAATGAAAAAAGGCTAAAAATTTTTCGAAACAAACCCTAAACACGTTTCTGTCTGGCATACCAACTAAAATTTCTTCTACACTAGTACTGATTCGTAACATTGATTATAATATTCCATTTAATTATTTTTACTTACGATTTATTATTTTATAGCAGAGTTAAAATATATGCATGTAAGCCCATACAAATGATTTAAACAAAAAATCATCCTGGATAATTTTGACCACTTTTTACACAAAAATATCTCACTATGGACTAAAGGTCAAACGACACTCAGTGTTCGGATGTTAAGCTAAATATTGGAAAATGCAGTAGGTCTTGTTTATAATAATAGTTTAACATTTTTACCTTAAAACTACTACCTTTTTATTGAATTTAACTAAAAAGAATGTTGGGAAATGCAATACGAAGTCGAGTTCTATCGCCTAAATTTTAAATACTTAGACAGAATTTTTTTTTCCTAAAGGATTGGATAATATTGAAAGGAAAAATAAATTTAATCGTTTCTTTTTTTTAATTATTTCTTTCTCATGGGAACAAAGACTGTGATTTTGAGCCGTTTCTATCCCAATGAAACCTCCTGAAGCGTATTTAAGCATAACAAAAAGTTATCTTTCTTTCAGTGTTTTCAATTGTAGATAGATCTTTCACGTCACAATCAACTTCCTTCGTGGAAGATAATATTTCTTTTAAGTTTATTTTTTGTGAATGCCAGAGAAGAAAATAGACTTCACACTTCGACAACTTCCCTCTATGCATTTAATCGTATTATCCTCATCTCTTAAGGAGCTTACGTATTATCCGCTAAGAATTAAGAAAGATCTCGCCTTCGTGAAAAAGATTTCAGGAAAAGGTGTTATATTTAGGACGATCTATCTTTATTGCGTGGTGTAAGACCTCTATCTGGCATCATTTTCATGAAACATTGCCCTGTATTAATTGATAAGAAACAGCTTTGTCAAAGGTAAAATCATTGGAAAAAATTGCTTCGCGAGCCATTCATATTTTTTTACGAAATGCTATAAAAAATGGTTTCATTTTTAGAGAATTTCGTTTCATTACAAATTGGAAATATCAAAAATACTTTCCTGGAAAACTCATTTCAGTGAAAGAGTGAACTAAATTATTATCATTATTTTAACACTGTAATGATCCATAGAAATTCTTTGTCGATTGCCTTTAGACGTCTCAATCATTTCGAAAATTTGTTTGGAATGATTTCAAGTGCTTTGGCATCCATCCATATTTTAGCATGTTTTATCTTTAGAGATATTCATTTCATTCACCTTTTGTAACCTTAAAAATAGATATCCTTTAGTTTTGCCACAGATGAGAGAAAGCATCTCAAAGAAGAAATTATCGAAACGCGGTTACATTTGGGTTAACACAATCCTCAGAAACCCTTCCATCGACGGTTCAATCGCCTATAAAAAGGCACATTTTTCCTAGACCTAATTGTGTTCCAACGATACAGGAGATTCCTCATTCAACACTTGCTTTGAAATAATATTTTGTACGAATTACACGCTTTTATCATCTTGACTTGTTTGATACATGAAATCGATTTCTAACTCGCTTCCTGGAATTCTCAAATTTGTAAATTATGTGTAGGTATGTGTTCTTGATGTCAATATAACATTTTCAGAACTTTGTTATCAACTAATCAATTAATTTTAATTAAATTTTGATTCTGTACGAGAGGCACCATATAGTAGGGAATTAGAGAATGAAAAATGGTGACACCAAAATTAGAGAAAAAAGAATCTTTAATAATTATAATAATGAATTATGGAATGTATTAACAATTAAAAAGTAGAAAATAAAAAAAATTAAAAAAGCTTATTTTTTAAAAACAAGCTTTACTAGTGTACTGAAAATCAGGAAATATAGCTTTTTTTATCGAAAATCTGTGGGTGAAAACAAAATCATAAAATCACGAGGGGCTGAAAATAATACGATAAAGGAATAAAGCCAGAATGAATGTCTTAAGGAAGAAAGCTCTTAAACGTTCATTAAAAATTAAAACATATTATGACACCTAGATTTGTAATTAAAACAACCATTTCTTGCTTTTTATGAAAGCTAATAAAGGCGTTTTTTAAAATTTTATTATTATTATTTTATAATAAAAAATTATTTTTCCTTAGCTTTTAGACTTCACATAACAAAAATAACGAGCTAGTTTTTAATATTTTATTTAAATTTTTATTTCTTGGTGGAAAAAAATTTTGATTAAAATTTATTTCTTGGCTGCTTGGAAAAAAAGCAGCGTTTAATTTTATCCAAATCCAATATAAGTTATATTTAACAAATTACTGGTGGATAATGGCCCTCATACCTTTTAATATGCAGGGTGTCCCAAAAAAGTGGAACAAGCGTTTATTTCCTTAAATATTGATTTTAGACATATACTTCCAATTACAAAATTTCATCAAATAAGGTAAGAATTTGTATGAAAATACTTTGACATCCAAGAGAAGTGATAAAAAAAGCTACAAAAAGGAAATTTTTATTTGGCCCCCATAGAGCAAAAATGTCATCAGTAAAATGTTTCTTTTACATTCATCTATTTACATACAAAGTTTCACGCTTCTATCTGCAAAACTTACAGATATATAAGAAGACAAACTTGAGATCACTTTTCCATCCTCTCACTGCTGTTTTATCCAGTCTTTCAAAGTACATTTTAGGGATAATATACATATTTTAAAAAGATTATTTAAAGGGCGGAATCAGGAAATAACAATGTATTTGTTAACTCTTGCTAAATCTAATAACTAGTCAAATAATATATTAATTGAAGTATTTACAAAAATAATTCATCTTGGGAACCTTCAAAAATATTCACGGTGATATATCAGCAGTGAGAGCTCATCTGCTCAGAAACAAGCGGTGCTATAAAAATATTACTAGAATACAATTGAAATACAATTTTTCAAAAATAGTTTTACCTTCAAATAGTTCAAACTTTTTGTTGTAATGATCTGAATTGCATTTTATATAATTACAGACCCTTTTTTCGGTGAATTCCGTTTTAATAAAAGAAATCGAATATGTAGGATCATCTAAGTTCCCGTTGAGGCAACATGAAAGTGAATCCGAAATCTAAAAACGGCGAATGAAAAAAAATCAAGAGCGCGAAGGCGAACCATGGATGAAATTAAAAGGGTAAAAAAGAACATTAGTTGGTTTCTACAGGTTGGTTAAACAGGAGCATCCGAAAATCCAGTTCTGGCTAAGTTCTAAGACAGAAAGAATATATATTCGCCTTCGCTCATTATGTCACTTCGTTGTACGCAATGAGCGAATTTTAGCGCTTTCCAAAACTATTTGGTGAACAACCCTATCTTATGTCTGTCTTACTATTTTAGACATTTTCTGTCTTCTTTTCTCATTTTATCTTTTTACATTAATAATTGAACTATAAGAGTGGAGAAGTAAGCAAATAAGAATAGAAACAAAAATACAGATTTTTAAAATAATTTTAATGAGTTCTGCAACTCTGCAGACCTAAATGGTTTACCCTTTTAGGTAAAGCTTAATAATACGCACAACGCTAAGAGCAAATAATTCAGTATTCTTGCTCAAAATTAGGCTATTTTCCTATTACACCATAAATTTTCATTTTCTCAAGTTGTCCTTCCATTCTTTATCAAGTCGATAGTTGCAACTATCTGCCAATGAAACTGAGTAACAGTATGCGCCATTGGCATTTTTTTCCATCCATGATGATTGGATGATGTACTACTAGACAAATATTTGCTTTTAGCAGTTTTTATGTTGAATAAATTTGTATTTCTGCAATAAACATCTCAATATAAATTTGTGAGAAGCATCTTTAAAAAATAATAAATCGCTGCAAGAGTTCCAGATAGAATCGTGAAACTTGGATGGAAACTTTACACATAGATGAGTGTAAGAGGAACATTTTACTCATTGACGCTTTTACTGTATGGGGAACTTATAAAAATTTAATTTTTTTCCACACACACACCACTTTTATTTTAACTTAAAGACTCGCAAGCGTCTTCAATGTTTCTAGATCCCCGATTGGGGGCTTTCCCTTTTTGCGAAAGTATTTAAGCTAACAAGGAGAGGGCACGACTTGGGAAATTCAATTAGGGATGAATCTTGGCATATTAGTAGCATACCATTAGGGCGTTCAACCATTAATATAAAAACGTGCATCGGCCAGCCAATTCGGAGGAAATGGCCCTCAAACTTTTGGCACAACCTATACACCAGTAACTCTTCACGAGCTACCAGTGCACAGATAGCTTAGATGTCAGTGCGCTGGACAACCTTCGCTAGGTCCGCAGTTCGGGCCTGGCTGCGGTTTTCTTTTTTTTATTTTTTTTCAAAATTATTTCAAATTAAATTAAAAATTTAAAAAATATTTTAAATTAAAACTTTAATTATTCTAAAAATAACTTTATTTATATGATACTCGAATTATAGATAAAATAATAATAAAAATAATATATAAACAGTAAAATAATTATAAATACATCTTTAATGGCGATAAATATTAGCTATAATAAAAATTAACATTCTAAATTCATTGAAAGTTTTAAATTATTGTGTTTTTATGTTCACAAATTCTTCGTTCATATTTTATCTTTAATTAGTTTATACATAGATGAATGTAAGAAAAATATTTCACTCACTGACAATTTTGCTCTAAGGGGAACGTATAAAAATTTAATTTTTTTAACTTTTCATATTCAACTTCCACAGAAGCCAAACTGTTTTCACACAAATTCCTACCTTATTTGATGAAACTTTGTAATTGGAAGTATATGTCTAAATGCAATATTTGAAATAAATGCTTGTTCCACTTTTTTGGGACACCCTGTATATTTCAATAAGTCTAGGTATATGTGTACTGGTGGACTAAACCTAAGGACAATGAACCATAATTTTAAAAAAAATTGCAGGTAGGCTTCATGCCAAATGGAATAGATGGGTTGATAAGAATTACCACAGGCAAGCATGAACAGCCGCTGCGAGCACACAAGGTACTGTGTCTGAAGCATAATATCCCTCCATTAAGACCGGCACATTTAGACCCGTCATCGGCGATGGGCCCAAAAGAGCACCACCACTATTGTTGTATCCACCAGAGAAGCGGGACCCTGTTTACTTACACGACAGTTTCTCATCTCCATATTTGAAATGTCCCCCTGTGGGAGGCCAAATGGGTAAAAGCAGACGCAGAGTTCGTTGAGAAGAAAACTACAGAAAGAGTTGAAACAAGTCGTTATACATTCAAACTTCCGTTGTACGTAACCGTTATACGTGACTGCGAAACAAAACAATACAAAGAATGCAAATTACTAATGACAAGGAGAACTATCATTAAAGAATATGTTAACCCATGACCGGTCCGAGGGGGTCGAAAATGACGCGAGCGTACAAGGCCCCTTGTCGTTGACTGATTTTGAAGAATGAAAATCGATTGTATTGATTTATTTCATGAATCAAAATTTGTCGTTGAGCTTTCCCTTCCAGAATCACAATATTACAATATTTATTTAAAAATAATTTATCTGAATTGTATTCAAATTTTGGTCGTGATAATTGTATTGAACGTATCAATTAACATTGCATCTTCAGAAAGATCTATTCTCAAAGTAAAAAATAATGAAAAATTACTTGATGTCTAAAATTAGTCAAAAATGATTTTACTCCTGGGTCATTTTAGCGATAGAATCTAAACTATCAAAGAAAACAAAATTATGATGTTATTTTTAACGAATTTGCTATAAAACTCGCAAGAAAATTAAATAAAAATTTAATATCGTAACCTTATTCTAGTAAGTCACATACCATATTGTATTTTATAAGTTTATGACGCAATTATTATTATTTGATTTTTTAATGATTTTTTGTATGATTTAAACATAATTTAAGGAATACGTCAAAATGATAAATAATAATATCCTTGCTATACTAAATTGTGCAATATAATACAGTGAAACCTGTGTATAATGATGCTGTCTATAACGATAAACCTGCCTATAACGATATTTTCTTTGGTCCCGGCGGTATTCTTATTTACTCAATGTATTTACAATCTTCCTACAACGATAATAACTTTTAAGACTCGACTGTCAATAACGAAATTTTTACCTCTTCAGAAAGATGGTACAGCACAATTCCTTTTTTTTTTCTTGGGAAACGACACCCTATGGTCAAAGAATGTCAGAAAACAGTAGAATCGGAAGTAGGGGGACAAGAAACCGTAGTCTGTTGTACGAGGGGGATCCGGGGGGAAAGCGATTGAAATGTGCACAGATGTTTGTTGTCTCTGACCCCTGGTACGCACAAACCCGTTCTTTCGCATTTAGCAATTCAGACTGACAACTTGTTCCTTCAAATTCGCTTTTGATGTGTTAACAGCATGAATCTAGGATGGCAGAGCGTAAAACATTGGCATTTGAAGTAAAGTTACAAATAATTTCGGAAATCGATCAAGAACCAAAACAAGTTGATGCAACTAAAAAATATTGGATTTTTCGGCCGATGATGCTACTTTTTAGAAAAAAAAAGGCATTGGGGATGCTGTGGAAAAAGTAAAGTGAATAACAACTGAAAACGATTTAAAGATACCGTAAATGACGATGCTGACAGAGTCTTCAATTTTTCATTTTGACGTACTTAATCAAGAGTACCCGACATTCTTAATCAAGGGTACCCTATTTTACCCCACTCACCTCTATATATATACTCTTATGAGGGTTTTCCGTAAAGCATAGAATTTAAAATTTTATTGTGGAGAAAACATATTTCATGTGCATCTCGTATTACTTTATAGGAAAAATTCTAATCTTTTTAACTTGATGAGTTAAATTGAGTCGATTTCTTATCGATTGTCATTTATCTATAATTTCGTTTTTAAAGATGATTACTTAATATACGGGAATATAGCAAAAATTATAGTTTCGTACAGCTCATTCTATGCGGCTTCATTTGTGAAACCTCAAGTTTGAATTGCAAGGCAAATCTAACGAATGGGCCTTAGGTCTCATTCGATATAAAAATATGTTTAAAATAATTTTTGCTGAAAATAATTAACATGTGATTTTTTTCTTGAAATGCCCATAAAGTAACACGATCAGATTATAGTTCATAAATTTTCGTTGTTGGCTCAGAGCAAACGTTCGTAAATTTCTTCTGTGAATATGATACTGCACACAGTCCGACATGTTTGCAGTCATAGAGCAATAGAATAAGAAATGAGCATGGCTTCATTGACGCTTATATATTTTTCATAAAAAAATTGTCATTTCTTGGGTTGCTTCATTAGAAATTCCGCCCCCCCCTCCCCCACCCAACGTAATTTTTAAATTCTATATTGTCTGTATTTTAAATGTCCAACAAAATTTTACTTACAAATATGCATGTTTTACCTGCAAATAAGACTTAATAATGTTATGGTCAGAAATTTTTAATTTCAGAAATATTTAAGAATATAAAGAAGTCTTACAGAAACTAAAATAATGTATTGAACAAATTTGTTTTAAAAATATATGATTCTTTACACAGTATTATAAAGTCTCCTCACATGATCACTTTTCTTGCCTTTTTACCTGCAAAATCTTTCAAAATACTCTCAGTATCATTAAACTACAAAAGGTGCCGTTCAATTGATATGGTTGCCAAACCAACAAGTCGCCCCTGCGACATACTAGATCGCAGATATGTTTTAATCAGTTTCAGTTTCGAAAAACTTCTCTCGCTAATAGCAACAGTTACTGGTAGAGTCAGAAAATATGCTGCGTTGGTTTTATAAGATACGCATAATTCTTTAGTGTTTTTCTACTATTTTTTAATAAGATACGGCCTTTTTGCTTAGGAATAATGTCGGGCAGCTCACAAACATTACTAAGTAGGAAAATTCTGAAAATTAAAAAAAAAAATGAGAGACGCCTTTTACGCTTAGGAGGGCAGTATAGGCAATGTAAGTTTTTGCCCCACCCCAACTTCCACAACAAGATAACTTTATTGATTTAAATTTAATATCTAAATAAGCAGCTTTATTGTTTGTTGCTCAAAAACTGAAATAAAACATTTCTTTGCGGGTAATCTTCAAAAAAAAATTTTTTTAATTTCGAGTATAAAAAAATTTGAAATTTAAAAGTAATTTTAGATAAGATGGTTAAAAAATTACAAAACTTTTTAATAAAATTTGAATATTCTAATACAAAGTATCCCAGAACTGTTGGCATGTGACAAATTGTTCTGCTAATAAATTCGAAAACATTAAAAATATTCCAAGAATAATGTTCTGAATTTAAACGACACTGGATTTTAAGCTCAGTAATTTCTAGAATACACTTCTTGTATATCAAATGGAAGCCCTGAAAATAGTTTTTAAAAAATAATATCGGCGGCCTCCCCAAAGTTGCAGGGCCCATAGGCAGTTGCCTACATTGCCTATTTGGTAATCCGGCCCTGATCATATACCTTGATTACCGATGTGAAACTTTCATTTATTCTTTTTTTTAGCCATGATACATATTTTTTAAATCATAAACTTATGAAGAAATAAAAAAATTAAAATTTCTGTGAAATAATTTGTAATTTTACAAGTTTTCTTCTAATGTTTGGCACTTTCTGATGATCGGAAGAAATGTAATGGGAACTTTATACTTACAAATTCGATTTTTCAAAAAACAGTGAGAATATTATTATTTCAAGAGTAATGCTTATGTTAAAATCCAACAAATCTTATCACTCTCAGCACTGTTGTCTGTATTTTCGGTTTGCAAACTAATTTTCGCGTCTTGTTTATTGCTAGATTCTTCACAGTCACTTAAGACGTTCAAATGTTCTACTGCTTCTGGTTCAAGTAATTGTAACTTTGTATGCTCTCGCGTTTGGTCCCGGTAAACGAGTTAACTAGTGTTATCTAGCTTACGAAAATCATATGAGTTCTTTTGAATAATCATACAGAAGGTGCACAAAAATATTCCAACAAAACCAACACAACTTTTAATAGAACTTAACCCTTAGCGCACTATTAAGCTTTCTGCTCGGTAATATATAAAAATAATTTTAAAAAATAACTAAAATTTTATATATGGTATTGTTACAAAAAATCTTTCTGTGGGTGTATGGTGTAAACAGTCTAACACGCAGGATACTGGAGTATGAAGGTTTATTCACAAGCATGCAGGAAAACACGTAGCACAGGTACAGGAAACAATAGTTCTTGCACAGATTACCAACGTAAACAGACAACAATTCACAGATAATAACAGTTCAGAACTTTGATATTTAGCAACACAAACTGTCAGCAAATGACTAATAACGACAATAACAGCACTTTCAATAGCGCTAAGCTCACCAGCTTCCTAGCTCGTACTGCAGACAAAACGCTAAAGTCGTTCCAGTGGATCAATACTACTCCCTCTGATCCAGTCGCCGTCCTTATATACTCTCTCCGACAGGACGTGACGTCACATGGAGTTTTTCGTATATTCAACCGTATTCCCGTTCCTAATAGAGATATCGAGAAAAGGGTCGCATTTTCTGGAATCATATATTTGTTGTCAAGTCACCAAAATGGTCGCGAAGGTCAGGGGTCCCGGAATGGCCGATGCCCGTCACTCCATACTTACCCCTGTCAAACTCCCTCCCCAACTATAAGACTAGCTAGGCAGGAAAGCGACATTACATTTTTGCAACACTACTCCCCTCTTCAAAGATTGCAAGTCCCAGGCAGTCTCATAACATAGAGCTATGATCAGTATCCCGGTAGCCGATTAATGTGAATGACTTTTGGCTTGGCGTTAGGCGACCTCCGAACATCGTGTAGATAACATCGTTCAGTCTCTTGACGATAGTATAAGGCCCTTCCCATTTCTGCTGCAGTTTCGGGCTTAGACCCCTCCGTCCCTTCGGATTATACATCCAGACTTGATCTCCCTCATTAAAATGATGCTCTGTTGCTCCGGAGTCGTAGCGAGTCTTCATTCGTTCACTGGCCAGTTTAATTCACTCTCTGGCAAACGCATGTACACCTTCCAGACGTGTCTCTAAATTATTCAGGTATTCATTTGATGAGGAAGGCGTATCACTGAGGATATCACAGGGCAATCGCAGTGTTCGACCAAAAAGCATATCTGCTGGAATGAATCTGGTCACTTCATGGTCTGCGCTCCTATAGGCCAACAGAAAGAGTGGTAAATGTGTATCCCAATCAGTCTGATTCTTCGATACAAATAAAGATAGATGATTTAAAATCCTTCGATTAAACCTCTCGACCATGCCATCGGACTCAAGATATAACGCCGTCGTTCGAGTCTTCAGAATTCCCAAAAGTTTGTAAAGCTCAGTAAAGAGCGCGGAATTAAAATTTGTACCTTGATCCAAATGCAATATCATAGGTACACCATAACGCGAAATCCAGGTCCGAACAAGCCACAGTCGAGGCACCCTGATCTGGAATAGGGATTGCTTCTGGCCATTTAGTAAAATAATCCATCAATACCAAGACATACCGATTGCCCTTTGTCGTTACAGGAAAAGGTCCTAAAATATCCAAAGCCATTCTATCGAAAAGTGCGCCCACATTATAACGCTGTAAGCGACCTTTAGTTCTTGTTTTGGGTCCTTTTTTTGCTCCGCAAGCGTGGCATTCTCTGCACCATTTTTCGATGGCGCAAAGTCGATGCCAATAAAATATCTCTCGGGTTTTGCTCAAAGTTTTCATGACTCCAAAATGGCCTCCACTTGCGTTGTCATAAGTCTCTCGCAGAACTTCTTGAATTCTGCTTTTTGGGAGAATTAGTTGCCAGCGACAAGAGCTTCCATCATCACTCTCCCACTTACGATATAAACACCATCCTTAAGGTGTAAGGAGTCCCAAAGAGCCCAATATCGCTTTGTTGCAGGACTCTCCGGGGCGATTTCTTGCCAAGATGGTCGATCTTCCGAATTTAGTTTCTTCTCCAGAATTGGCCTAATAGCAGGATCTTCTACCTGTGCGTTTTGGAACTCACTTGAAGATTAGGTATCCTCAGTTGTTAAAACTTTCACGGAAATGTCTGTTTCCATTCCGAACTTTTTCTATGCATTCGTGCAATGTTTGCAGCTCTCTTTACAGGGTCTTCGAGAAAGGGCATCTGCATTTCCGTGAGAGGTTCCTTTGCGATGCTGAATTTCGAAGTCATATTCTTGCAGTCTTTGGATCCAGCCTATCTGGCCTTCAGGTTCACTAAAATTCAAAAGCCATCTAAGGGAAGCATGATCAGCCCGGAGAAGAAATTTCCATCCATAGAGGTAGTGATGTAAATGCTCTATAGATTTCATAATGGATAGTAATTATTTACGCGTGACACAATAATTTCTTTCTGGCTTACCCAAGCTCTTGCTGAAGTAAGCGATGACACACTCTTCGTTTCCAATCTTCTGAGAAAACACGGCTCCTATTCCTTCATTACTAGCATCCGTATCCAAGATAAATTCCTTGTCAGTCCGGGGATAGATGAAGATAGGGGAAGCTATCAAAGCCTGCTTTAGACTATTGAAAGATTTCTCGCATTCTTCGGTCCAATTAAAGTTTGATGTATCTTCAGTTTGTTTATGTAGGGCCCTTGCTATTGCAGAGAAATTCCTTACAAAACGACGGTAATAGCTGCAAAGTCCAAGGAAACTTCGGAGATCGTGTACTGTCTCTAGACGAGGCCAGTAAAACTACTGCCTTAGTCTTTTCTGGATCGGTTTTAGTCGGATTGAATTGGTATGCGTTAAGTTATGCACTTTCTCGTTTCTAATCTTGAAAGTTTTTGTAGATTTATTCCCCTACTTTTTTGTTCTTCCAACAATTGGCTTTCGCAGAGGGTTGGTGCAAATCTAGATTAATGCGACAAATCGGTTCCCAATACCGATTTGTATTTGATTGTTGGAATTCTAATTCTGTGTTGTCTTTTTCATATATATAGCTTTTGCGTAAATTCTTCATACAGAACTGCAAATTTTTTAGGATTGCAACCACAGTATGTAATAAATTTATGCAATTTATATTTCCAGAAAGGTCCGTTTTTCTTCTTTTACGTGTCTTTAGCACGTAATCTAATCTTTGATGAAAGGATTTCTAACTCTTTTAAACACATAGACAGGGATTCTTCGTCCGAAAATTAGAATCCAGTCCTAAAACTTATTAAAGTCAAAGCATAATTTGTTAGATTTCTCCTGTCAAAGGAAACTTTAAAATTACTTTAGCCTCCAAATTGTAGATCCATTAGTGGAGAGCATAATCAGCCTGACGCACATTTAATGGATTTAATTAAAGTAAATGAATCCAGATTATTTTATAGACGATCATAAAAGAACAAGAAACATGAAATGATTTGCAGGCATAGCCTGATGAAACTTCTGTGATGATTAAAGATGAAATCAATTTCGCTTTAACTTCATTTTCGATCAAGCTAGTAAATGAAATATTTTCAGCTTTGAAAGTTTTTTTCCTTTGAGTTTTTGATAATTTTGAAAAGGATAGGATTTGCATCGGTTTAAGTTTCTTTAGATTTAATATTGCTTGTTATTTTCTACATATACACGTTCTGGATTAGGCACATTAAGAAAATTCATATTTTAGTCATCAATAGAAGAAGTGTTATTACGTTGTTTAAAGCTTTAAAAGCAATATTATTTCATTTAACTTGAAGAAATGTAAAATATCCTTTCTATGAACCGCCATTCGTGATTATATATTTAGTTTAATATTCTTCTATTGAGATTCAAGTATCTTTCAGAGAAAAATGATCAATAATATCCATTTGGTCATCAGAATAAAGGTTGCTGAACTTTTGAGCTGTTAATTTAATCTTCATATAGTTTTGTCTAATATATAAGATGTAGAGCCATTTCCTTAATCGAATCATAATTACGACTCAGCTTACTTTAAAGTGGATGAACATGAAAATTACCGATGCAAAGCCTATTAGTACCCTATAAGCACAAGATTCTCTACAATATTCATACGATATCTTTAAACTGTTGTGCGGCATTCAGAATATCGTAGCAACATCCTGAGGATATCATAAAATATCTTTTGATAATAGGATATATAAATAAAAAAAAATTACAACATTTTCTATTTGTACAATGGTCTAAATTTGAATCAACGTGAAGGAAATTACACTGATGAACAGTGGCGGCTAGTAAATTAGGGCTATAAAGCTGCAGCACCCCCTAAAATTAATAAGCTTGTTTCTTGTTTTTAATCTTATTTTATTTTTCCACATTCACAGTTCGATGAACAACGAATAGGGAAAAACAACTAACAAAAAGGAAGAAAGAAGGCAGACAATGAATCAATAAGTAGGAGATACCACAAGTCGGGGGCTACTCACCAAACAGCCCTCGAAAGTATTGAAATTCGCTTACTGCACAATAGCTAAGCGACACTTCCGAAGACGAAAACTTAAGTTGCCCCCTCCCCATTGAGTGGCAGTGGAGAAGCTGCTCTGGCTGCAGCACAGGTTTGGCGCATCATCAACCCTCCCTCCTACACATGCAAATAAGTAAGTGACACATCGGAAGACGAACAGTCACATTTTCTCCCCTTGAGTTTAGAGGCGTCTGAACTGGAAATTTCGCAGCTTCGGTTTGGCATCCGGCGAGTATATGCATTTTTTCTTCATCCCCCAAGATTTGCAGTCACTTACCTGATTTATTTTTCTTCGCTTTTTCTCGTTCGTTATTATTTGGTTATTGTTTAGCTTTCACGTTGCCCCAGCGGTAACTCAAATGCATCTTCATTATAAGAATGACGCATTTTCTTCATTTGTATATATTGAGATAGCCCCTAGATGTTTTTCTTTTATATCTTAGGCTATGTTATGTCAAACTAACTAAAATTCAATATTCTGTGGATTCGGAATCTGTAGAATAGCTTAAGTCAGTGGTGCGCAAACTGCTTTCATTTCCGACCCCCTCACTTTCTGTAAAATATTTTCCCACATTTTTTGAAGAAAAGCCTTATATTTTTTATTTTCAAATAAATTTCTTTGAATTCAGCTACCCACAAAAATTTTCAGGGGTCGCGACCCAAGGTTTGCGCATCACTAGCTTAAGTTAATAAAAAAATCATTGCTATTGAAGATTATATGAAAACAAATATGAAGACGGTACCTTATGCATATGGCATTTACGTGTGTTTAAAGATTATACATTTCTCCCCTTGAGTTTAGCGGCGACTGAGCTGGGAACTTCCAAAATGGCCAAACCTTGGCTGCAGCCAAAACAGCTGATCCACAGCCAAACTGAATGGTAGGAAACTTAAGTTTTAGTCTTACGAAGTGTCGCTTAGCTATTGTGTAGTAAGTGAATTTCGATGTTTTCGAAAAGTTCGATGAACAACGAATAGAGAAAGACAACTAACGAAAAGGAAGAAAGAAGGCAGAAAATGAGTCAATAAGTAGGAGATACACAAGTCGTTCCTGCTCACCAAACATTATTACTTATTTTCGAATCACATATTTTGCTCGATTTTAACAATTATATACTGCGAGTAACAGAAGTATCCGCAATGCAAATGTTTCCTTTGACACTGGTAAACAGGTGCTTCAAATAGAACATTTAATAATGCTTGAAGTCAAATGTTATGCATAGAAAGCAACTGATGCACTTTTGACAATTCAGAGACAATATTTCATATTTCTATATGCCAAAAGTATCCGGACACTTTCAGATTTTCACATTTTTTATAATTTCTCCGGAAAAGTTTAACTGGCTGCCTTTAAACTTCGACCATGTGAAGAATAGACAGTAACTCACATTTTACTTTGAAGATTCCGTTCTGAGGGCAATTAGGAGACCGTCTACAAACTGATGAAGACAAAAACGGTTTTAGCTCACCACGATTCACAGAATACTGATAACAAGTGGAAACTTTCAGAACTAGTTATGTTTTATATGCATAATATTTAACCGAATGTTCGTAAACTCAGCACAGATATTTGGGAAGATATAAAAGTTTTCTTTAAAAATCCCAAATTTTCCCGCCTGTTTTTTGCTTATAACATGCAGAGTTTTCTGTTATATTATACGAAACTTACAGAAAAAATGCCAATATGTTAGAGAAGCATTTTGTAAAAATTTGGAAAAGAATTTTTGAATATTACAGGAAATATGAGCATTTTTAGTAAATAATGTTTTACTCCACATGCGCGAAACATAGAGTAATTTTTCTTCCACAACTTTAAAAGCCAGATATATAGGGCAACTTATATAAAAAAATTCAGTTCAATATCATTAGTATTCTGGAAGATATCGGCATTACAACGAGCAGAATTTTAGCTCCTGTCGAAGAGAAGCTAAAAGAAGAAGGATTGTACACAAATTCATATTGTTTAAACTTATATCTTTAAATAGTTTTATTGAATTCTATAGTGGTTAGAATTTGCTGAATACCCATAAACACTTCTAATATTCGTAACGAATAAAAATATTTATATTTGTAGAATTATTAAAATATTTTAAGAAAAGAAATTAATTAGATCAAAAAATCGTTTCTCCATAAAAGAAATATATTTAAAAATATAGTTTGTCCGTAAAATTGTAACAATATGTAACTTGTTAATAATCATGTTAATAATATAATTAAAGTAATAAAATGTTTGTTATTTATAGTGCCTAATTAGCTGGAATTTAAGTTATGCACGTAATTGATAAGTGTTCATGGGTATTCAGCAAATTCTAACCACTATTCAATTCAATATAACTATTCAAAGATGTAAGTTTAAAAAATATCAATTTGCGTACAACCCCTCATCTTTTAACTTCTCTTCGATAGGAGCTAAATTTCTGCTCGTTGTAATGCCGATCTCTTTCTGAATACTAATGATATTGGACTGAATTTTTTATATAAGTTGTCCTATATATCTGGCCTTAAAGTTGTGAAAGAAAAATTACTCTATGTTTCGCGCATGTGGAGTAAAACATTATTTACTAAAAATGCTCATATTTCCTGTAATATTCAAAAATTCTTTTCCAAATTTTTACAAAATGCTTCTCTAACATATTGGCATTTTTTCTGTAAGTTTCGTATAATAAAACAGAAAACTCTGCATGTTATAAGCAAAAAACAGGCTGGAAAATTTGAGATTTTTTAAGAAAACCTTTATATTTTCCCAAATATTTGTGCTGAGTTTATGAAAATTCCTGTAATATTATGCACATTAAACATAACCATTTCTGAAAGTTTCATCTTCTTATCAGTATTCTGTGAATCGTGGTGGGCCAAAAACTTTTTATCTTCATCAATTTGTAGACGGTCCCCTAACCGCCCTCAGGACCGAATCTTTAATGTAAAATGTGAGTTATAGTCTGTTCTTCACTTGGTCCAAGTTTAAGAGCAGGCAGTTAAACCTTTCCGTAAAAATTATAAAAAATGTGAAAATCTGAAAGTGTCCGGATACTTTTGGGCGTATAGTGTATCTACAAATGCACAATAAGAGGGACTTAACTAAATTGGCAACCATTCAAACGGCAGGAACTCTAGCTCTATTGCTTGGAGCTTGGAGTGAAGTCCACTTTTCTGTATTCCTATTGCCTAGCTAAAAAAAATCTGCAGAAAAAATCTGCAGAAAATCTGAAGGTATTTGGAACATGCTTTCTTCAGAAAAAAAATGCAGAATATCTGAAGAAAACTATGTTCCAAATACCTGCAGATTTTTCTACACAGTCAAGGTTTGATTATTAATTAACTTACGTATACGATGTAGAATGTGACGAAACTTCAAGCTCATCCTGTCTGGGATTCGAACCCGCGATCCTATAAGCTGGCGCCCTAACCACAAGGCCACGTCGGCATACGCGAGATGGGGATAAATTAATCTATTTGAGTTCTAGTGTCACCATGGCTCTCGTGGCGCCATCTAGTGGTGTAAAAATCAACCAAGGTCAGAATACTTGTTTCAAAAGTCGTAGAGATGTGTAACAGATGAGATTAGTAATATTTTTGTTCAATAATTTAGATTCTCAGTTTCAATAAATTTGTTTTCATCTTCTATCTTTCTGGTAAGCCTTCTCTCCATCCAAAGGGCGAAAGCTCCACTTTTCCTTTCTTTTTCCAGGAAAATAGCTAGTCAGAAAGACAGTTGGAAAACTAATTGGAAATTAATTAAATTATGGGGTAAAAGTTTAAAATGGTAAAACCTCAAATATTTATTTTAAAGATTAATTTAGAATTCATTTTTTCAGTGGCATATTTAAAAAATTTAGTCCTAAGACAATTTTCCATTGGGAAATTTTTTGAAACTCCTGTCTGCTGTAGAATTAAACAATAATGATAATTACATTCTAATTTTGTTTTATATCCATTGGAAAATAGAGCTGCATTATTAGAGAATATGGTGCAAAATATGTATTTAGAGAAATGCAGATATTATGAAATTGCAGTTAAATCTTCAAAAAATCAACAGATATTGGTCGAGTTTAATGATTTTGTGAAAATATGCTAAATAACTGCAAATTGAATTAAAGACAAAATGCAAAGTCTTACAAAATCTACAGGATATTTAAAGAAAAAAATATAAATAAATTTTTTTGCAGATTTTATGCAGATTAAATTGAAGAAAAAATAGAGATTTTTTCTGTCGTCAAAAAATCTGCAGAATATTTAGACAAAAATATAATAAGAAAAAATTTTCAGATTTTATGCAGATTAAATTGAAGAAAAAATGCAGATTTTTTTTATCTTCAAAAAATCTGCAGAATATTTAGAGAAAAATATAAGAAGAAAATTTTCTGCAGATTTTCTGCAGATTAATTTGAAGAAAAATGTAGATTTTTTCTGTCTTCAAAAAATCTGCAGAAATCTTTAAGAAATCTTCAAAAAAAGAAATTTTCTGCAGATTTTCTGAAGATTTTTTTTAGCTGGGTGCTATCCAACCGCTCGCTTTTCACTTTCAACTGGCGTCTCTAATCTCACCTATCTTCCTGCTGTCCATAAATACCTGGAAAAGTTCTAATTTTCTAAGGGATTTTCCCCTATAAAATACTGGATTTTCTCCATATACAATACGAGGACATCTGCTCAGTTGGTCTCTGCTTCAATTATTGCTTGCCATTTGTTGCTTTAAAAAAATCCATTACACCTAGGTCAATGCATCTTTGCAACCATTCGGATATTAAACATGATAATCCACTTTACCAACTTTTTCGTGGGAAAACGTATCAAAAGAATGATGAAAGCTCATATGAAAACAGCTTCTGGATTAAATACTCTATTTTTAGTACAATAGTCTGATAAATCAATGAATCTACCTGTTATTCCATCTGAAGAATTCTAATCCAGGAATGAAAACCAAACTAAACACATTCGCAGTGATACAGTTTTCAATAACAAGGAAAGAGTTCTAAAAGTAGCTAACCAGTAATCTGATGCTTCTTAAAAAGTAAAAAAAACAACATTTAAATTAGATTTTTAATCAATGTAATCTTGAACAAAATCTTGGGCCTTCATTTATGGGACTACAATGGTGCCCAAAAGTTATACACAATTCTTAAGATGCGAAAAATTTGGGATTAATATGGATACAATGGTTCGCAATCAGTTGCGGAGAATAGTGGGACATATAATCGTGGGTACTCACATTTTACAACGAAGATTCGTCGATAGAGGGAGGACCAGAAAGTGAGGAAGACGAAAAACGACTTCGTCTTACCACGCTTCATAGATAATGAGTTGAAACTTTCACCAATGGATATGTTTGATGAGCATAGCATTCGCATGCAATTTCGTAAAAATAGCAAGAAAATTCGGGAAGATATAAAGGTTTCTTTAAAAAAAATTTCCGCATGTTTTTTGTTTATAACATGCAGAGTTTTCTACCAAATTGTACGAAATTTACAGAATACTTGACAATATGTAAAAGAAGCATTGTATTAAAATTTGGATTAATACTTTGAATATTACAAGAAATATGAGTATTTATAGTAAATAATTTTTTACTGCGCATGTGCGAACACAGTGTAATTTTTCTTTCATAACTTCAAAGCCAGATATATAGGGCAACTTATATAAAAATTCCAGTTCAATACCGTTAATATTCAGGAAGATAATCAGAACTGCAGCTTGGTGACTTTCGGTTACACTCCAAGAGAAGCTGTCAGCTAATGTCAAGCACAAGCAACGACAAATTCTAGTTCATGATCTGGAATGTTACGCATATTCGCATACTCTGTTCGTAGCAATCTTAAACTTTCTTTCAAACCAGATAGGAGGTAAATTTTGGTTCATTTGCCTTTGTGGAAATATAAATTGTTCTTTACAAAAACTGGCAGATACATTCTTAGCAGTGCTTGACTTGAAGTAACTGGTAGATACATTTGTAACTATACAGAATTTGAAATAGTTCTTATTAGCTTCGAGTATGAACTCATTTTTTTTATGTCATACGCCGATGACACGACTTCTAAGGTATGTTGATGTCGGTAACCCTTTCGAAAGAAATGTTGCTACAAAATCAATATTGAATGAAAAGCTTTGTTCTGGCTTCTCACCACATGTAAAAATGCTTAAGATTGATTAGAATATCTCCCCATTTTGAATTTGTTGGTTTGAAGGAACGAACTATTTTTTCGTGTGCATGAATAACTGTGCGATTCCGTGCCTTCAGCTTCTATATATACCATTTCTTCTTCGAAACAGCCACACCATGTTGCTTGCTGTATACTAATTGTTAAATGCTGTGTGCTTGCTCTCATATTTCTTTTCGTCTTTTTCTATATGTTAATAAATCTCCTGTCCTGAAGATCTACGTCTAAGTTATTTGATGATCATAAATTGAATTTTTTTTTCTTGTATTCATTTAAAAAGACTGAAGCTTCATCTATTGTTACGACATTTTTTCCATTTTTGTCCGGATAAATGCATTTTATAAAGTATTCTGCGTAGTGTTCTGAGTTCAACGATATGACGTGGAGAAAGACGATGAAAATTGTATTTTTTTCCTTTTGGGGATTCAAATCAGAGTTAGTAATTTTTTTACAGTTGATACTGAGCATTTTAATGTTTTTGCAACAAATATCTGACTTGGAGGATTTTCTTTTAACATTAAAGATCTCACCTTTGCAATATTCAAAGAACTGCGTCTTTTTCTTGGATATGTATTTGGAACAATTTTCCCACTTAAAACCAAATTTTGACGATTTTTCCTTTCTTATTAACAATATTACCTATTGTGGCTTTAGATATCAAAAACCATGGCTTTAACAGCGTCTTTAAATAACTGAATAAGAATAACTCTCTTTGGAAAGAGCAAAAACGTAGCCTTCTATCCATCGCTTCTTTAAAAGCGCCATTTTGTATGTAAACAAAAATTTTTGTTGCAAATGATAAATTATAGCTTCAAAAATATAACTGTTGTAAAAATGAATTTTCCCAAGCAAATGTGCGAACACCCTCTGTAGTTGATATAAAATCATGCAGACCCTTTTTAAGGACTACATCTAGATCTACTCAGGCCCGTTTCACAGGTTCATAATTTTCTTCCATTTTTAAAGCATCTACCATTTTCCTTTTCATTTTTGAGCAGCATAGTCGTCAAAAGCACAAGAGCAACAAGTTCCTCTGACAGCTAGCACATATGCCTAAGAAATTTGTTCCTTACACACTTTTAAATTTCGTAATTGATAGCTCCACACGCTTTTATGCTTTTTAAGAGCTGCAAATCATTTCTTGGGGCAAAACAAGCAGATGCTGCTTGAAACCAGCTCTCTATGTAAAATTTCACAACAAACGAGCAAATATTGAGAATTCCAGCTTCTTCTTGTTCGAACAGATTAAATTGATCTCTGAATAAATATATTTTGAAAAAGTAATTTGCTTTTCCCATCCATCGAGAACAATGTGATCCCCCTGAAGCTCTAAAGCCTATTCCTCTTTTGGAAACTCCTCTAAGAAATATGGTGGTGAACTCTAAATGTTTTATATAGTCGTCTCGCCGCTAGAACTCCTCAAGTTGATTGATTTTTGGCAAACCCAATGATATCTGATGCACTGTTGATCACTTTTCCATGAATTTAAACATCAGATATAGCAGTTTGAACATTACTGTGATCGATCGAGTTCCAGGAATTTTTAAATCGTTTGAACATCAGTATTCAGTATGTCATACCTGTTGAAACCCCAATTGATTTAACAATAACTTCCCCAGGCATGATAATGGCAAACCATCTAGAGCATTTCTTTGTTTATCTTTTCTCTATAATGACACATGTTCCTGCTCGTCACCTGATAAAGTTTTATCAAAACTCACACATTTTATTTGATCATCAATTCCCCAGGAAAAAAATGCTATTAACTTCTTTTTTAGATGGTAACTTTGTTTGGCACAATGATATAGACATTTAACCAACAAGCCAAATATCTCTAAATTTCCTTGCTAAAATGGGCGGTTTGCTACATCATGTCATTAGTATAAGTGTTTTAAACTAAAATATTAGTGTCACTTTGATATTACTATAATAATTACTAATATAATACTTAAAAAATAATCACTATAATAATACTTTAAAAAATTTTGATTAGACCTACAATAACTTAACAGTCAAACATGGCCAAAAAACCCGCTCAGACAAGTATACTACACTCAGTACCGTAGTAAGTATCAGTTCAGTTTGAGCTACACTCAAACCAAACTGTTTGAGTCAGGCTCAGGCTGGGAGTATGACTGTGACGTTCGCAGGCAGGTCTGGGCATGAAACACTTCTGTCTCAACATGAAAACTGACTGTGATTTGAACTCGTAGTGGATATGAGAACAAAAGGGAATGTGCTCTCCTGCATTCAGCTGTTGCTATTAATTATTTATGTGCTCACCAGTTTATTCAAATTTCGGAAAATTTCTTGAGTTCTCAAAACTTTAAAATCTGGTAGCAACCCCTAAAACACATTTTTAAAAACTGAAATTTTTATGGAAGTCTTATTTTAGACCATAAAACAAAATGGGAAGGTGTCCCATCAAAATTTCAAAAGTTGTTTTTTAAGGACCACCCTACTATACACCCACCAAAATTTTTTTAAAGTCAATCATAAATTTGTTTTTGTATTTGGTATTTCTTACTTCCAATAATATTTATAATGCATGTATACTATAATTAGTAATTTGATGAGCGAAGAGAGGTTCTACTTTCACTCGACCATGCGACATTCCGTCTGTTTGTCTGTAATTTTTTTTTGTCACGCAGTCATATCTAACTCGTTGTTCGATTTTCATCGAATTTGTCATGAATGTCCTTTGATTTCGGCGAAAACGATGCATATGTAAAGATTTTTATTTTTTTTTATTACGTGTCAAAATGGTGGACATTTTAATGATTCCGTTTCATGTAATGTTTAGTCTTCTTCTCTCCAACTATTATAGCCAAACGGAAAACCGTTCATAATGCCTTTGAATATAACTCTAATAATAACAAATTATATTTAATTGTAACTTTGTAAATATTGATAAAAGCAGTTATTTTATTGTAATTTAATTAATATTCTTAAAAGCAGAGATTTGCGTAAATAATTTGAATTCGGAAAATAAATCGCTAAACTTTTAAAGATTGAAATAAATAGTAGATATTGTTTTTTTTGGGGGGGGGGGGGAAGAGGTCTACTGTTCAC
>BGPR01000090.1:929675-955051 GCA_013235015.1 Araneus ventricosus | reverse complement strand
TCACGATCAAACACGTTGTTCGATTTTCTTTGAATTTGGCATGAATGTTCTTTGATGTTAGCGAAAACGACGTATGTGTAAAGATTTTTATTTTTTTTATTTCGTTTCAAGATGGTAGATGTTCAAATGGTTCCGTTCCATGTAATGTTAAGTGTTTTTTAAAACATTGTAGCCAAACGGAACTCCCTTCATAATGCCTCCGAAGATACCTCTAATAATAACAAATTGCATTTAATGGTAATTTTGTTAATATAATAACGCAGAAATTTAATTGTAGTTTAATTAATACTGATAAAAGAAGAGACATTAGGTAAATAATTTGAATTCGGAAAATAAATGGCTAAACTCTTAAAGACTGAAATGAAGAGCAGATTTTTTTAGAAAGAGGCGAGGTCTACTGTTCACAGAACTACTAGTGTATATAACATATTTTTAGATTAGGAATATATCAAGTCCACTTATTGATTTTAATTTATTATATTTATAATAAATAATCTACACTATTAATTCCTGATAGTATGTATCTATGTATATGTATCTCCGGCTATCTTCTCACGTATCACTCAATGTAGAAGCGCGCCGAAAGTACCAAAAGAGTGGAAATAACCCGAGGAATATATTTTGACCATTTAAATTCCGAAATTACAATTAGTTAAAAAGATGTTAATTTAAAACGTCAAAATGAATGAAATATTGGGCTGCCATCTATCGGCAGCTCCTATTTTTAATCTGTCACATCGGTTGTTCTTGCATCTGGTTTGTATAAAAGATTTTCTTTTTTCTTTTTTAGGGAGCTTCCGCGTTTGGGAGTTTTGATTTATAAAACTCGGGAAAAAAATCTCTTCCTTGCATTTTTTTTCTTTCTTTTTTCTCCCGTCCGACGTTTCCTCCCCCCCCAACTCCCCCCCCCCTTCGGGGGGGCCAATATTTATTCATTTTGATCCATATTTCTTTTCTAAATTATTATTCAAATACGGGCAAGAAGAAAATATATGTTTCTGGTGTTTAATTTATCAGTTTGGTGTACTATAAAATCGTTTATCGTTTCTGTTTTTTATTTCGTTTTATTTTTTCTTTTGCAAAACAAAATATTATGCTACCCTGTTTTAATTTATAAACATTATAATTATCGCGTTTTCATTCAAACCATACTGTTTTAAGATAGTAAAAAGGCTAGAATTGAAAGTTTTAATACGACAAGAGAGGATTTAAAACAGATTTATGTTTGTTCTGGAAGCTTAGTGACAATATTTGTAGGGGAAAAACAGAGGTGGGCATATGAAAAAATGTGGTTCCCGAAAAACGCTTTCTTATTAGCTGTAATTAAAAGGCTGGATTTAAAAATTTTAATTTAACAATATAGGATTCAAATGAGATTTACGTTTTTTGAGGAAAGTTAGTGACAATATTTGTAGAAAAAATAATCCGGAGGCGGGCATATGAAAATAAAGTAATAAAAAGACTTGATTTGAAAGAATATTTACGTTTGTTAGGGAAGTAAGTGACAATATTTGTTGAAAAAAACGGAGGCGGGGCATATGAAATTATATGGATCCCGAGGCCTCACGTGACCTCACTTCTCTCCACCCGGAAATATCCCATTATTTAAGATAGCCCGTGCAACGCCGAGCCACACAGCTAGTATTTAAATATATAGAGAGAAAAATTATATCATTTTCATATGAGTGAGCCTCCATTGACTTCTGGCAACCGTTATTTTTAAACTCAGTCCTCCAACGGTAGAAACCACTGGCTACGGCGAGGCCCGTGTTCTGTGCAAGCTGTAAGGGATTTGATACATAGATTTGAAGAAACTGGTTGCACATGTGATCGGTTCCGTCCTGGATAACCTTCTATTCTTGTTGCGATATTCGATGATCGCATAGCAAACGCACCTGGAGTTTCACGCGTGCTGGGTGTGCCGAATTCTACTGTCCGGAAAATTCTGCTCTCTGTTCTTTACATGTTTCCGTACAGGTTTCAGCTACAACTGGATTTTACCAATGAATTCCTCATCCGGTATGACGCTGATAACAGCTGGCCTTTACGCATTCTATTGATAGACAAGGCATATTTCTCGTTGACTAGTAATCTTAATTCGAAGAACTGTGTACATTGGGCAGAATCCAAGTCCGTGATGTGGTCGCACTTCGTTATACGAAGCAAAATTGACCGTGTGGTACTGGATAACAAGCACCTTCATTCTTGACCCTTACTTTTTTAAAAAGATTACTGCTCAAGGTCTACAAATGGTAACGAGTACTCATCAGGAATCAATGTTGACCAATTACATCAATCCTTATTTGCAACAATGAGGTGTTCTATATGACTTCGTGTGGATGTAAGACGGTACTTCCACATATGCAGCGTCTTCTATCTGTCAAACATTTGTTAACAGAACACTTTGGTGATAGAATTGGAATTCTTGTTGTGGGATACCTAAAATCCAAAGTGTACACATCAAATCCGTAACTGTGTCTGGTTTGAAAGATATCATCCAATGTTAGATTTAACAGGTTCCTCTTCACATGGTGCGTGCTGAAGTATTATCCAACATCTGCCGCGTGCAAAGTGTCCTTGTGTAAGAGGGAGAACACGACGAATATTTGTGAAACATAAAAGTATTTGTTTTACTATTGCTCCTCCGTCTTCTTTCGGTTTGTTTTCTATTTTTTTTCTTCGTCTGTTCCAAACATCGCCATTTTTCGTTCTAAAAATACCTTTCCAACCCCAGTTTCAGTTTTTTATTGTGAGAATCACGTTTACGTGCAAAAATAGGTGTTGCTATTTACAAATTTCGAAATTTTGTCACTGTAACCTTATGTCAGAGCTGGATATTATTTTCTACATCATTCTTGAGCGTATACCATATAATATCTACATTCAAAATTTTATTCCGTTCCCTCGAAAGGTATGCTCGCTAGGTGGTCATATATCGGCAAGGGTTTTTTAAATATAATCACCCTCTAATAGCTATGCATTTCATAGTAAAATCAGTAAAATCAGTTTTCAGCAAAATGTCAGTTTTGATTATTTTTATGGTAAAATCAAAATAAACAATATTCCATATAATAATCATTCTATAGCAATTAATTCGCGCATTATAATTTGTTAAAATATGTCGTTTATAATTAGCTAAATACTGTGTAATTGTTGGATTTTAAATTAGAATTATCGAAGGCGAAAATAAAAATTAACCTTCATTAAATCTTCTTTTTTAGAGAGTCATTCTGCCTAACACTTTTTTGACATTTGATTGTAAGAGCCTAAATAATCAACTTCATAAGATGCAAAGCATTAAGTGCATTTTCATTCCGTTTTGCATCAAGATTTAGTTCAAATGCAAATGCATTTTCTGTGCTCTGTTTTCCTTTTGTATTTTCCAATTCCTTCCTTAATCTTTTTTAGTAATTGAGGCTTTCAATATACCAAATATATTTTTTTTAGTTTCATCTGTGAAATTTTATAATACATTTACCGCATAAAAGCGAATGAAACTTAGTGACTAGCTCTTCTATGCAGAAAATATAAATATTTAACAGAATACAAAACATAATTAAACTCAATCCTGCGAATTTAAGAGTCTTAATAGGTCAGTAAAAAGACAGTGATGAAAGAATTTTTCTCAGATTTCTACTTTTACTTTACACTACGACACACCCTTGACTCCAGAGATAAAAATCTCCGATTTGCAATTTGGATGAGTGTGCGTCAAAACTTTATTGAACAAAAAAAGGTTACATACAGTGTTTAAACATCGACGAAATACATGTGAAAATTATAAAAACGATGAAAAATGTGTATTTACTTATGAAAAGAAAAACTCGAGAAAGAGAATCAAAAACAATTTTAAGACAGATCCCAAAAGTTCGCTGCATCTATATTCTTGTAGGAGAACTGATTAGGGTCCTAGGTACTGAACCTCTAGAGGGTCTTAGTCCATAAGTATGAGGTCTTGATGAAGGAGATAAATCTGGGTCGGAGTCGGATTAACTGGTTCCGTTCGGTGGCTGTTTTATGAGGTTCTCATTTTCAGTGATTAAAGATATGAGTTTAGCTATATTTATTCTTGATATTTTATTTGAAAGTACACTTTTTCACCAAAGTTGAGCATTTTCTGCACTTGGTTTTGTAAAATGATAAGATAACGTCTTGTGAGAAGAAGTTGCGTAGTGGAGAGCGTCTGCCTTTTCCCCGTATGAGCAGATATCTGAATGATAAAGCCGGAATCTATAGACACAGCTGGGTAAAGGACCGTGGCCTGTAGCGAAGAGGATGGTTTATCTTGATCATGCATCTGGGGTTAGAGTGACTTTAGGGAGAATATTAAAAATTGCTCTCCCAGTGTCTCCTGAATCCCAGTCTTGTTGCCATTTATTGAGAGAGAGATTCCTGAGCACTTTTTTTCAGATGACATTTCGGGGCCTGAAGACGGAGGTGAGTCCCTTCTTTGGTAGCTTCTTTGGCTAGGTTGTCTGCTGCCTCGTTACCGAGGAAACCAGCATGCGCCTTAATCCAGTTAAGTTGTATTGATGGGTTCTGAAAGAGGGCTTGTTGTGTTTCTTGGATTAGTAGGTTGGAACTTTTGAAGGAAGAAATTGCTCTGAATGCCGACTCGCTGTTACTCCAGATTGATGTTGATATTCCCTTCGAATTAGCCCAATTTATAGCCTATTTTATTGCTAAAGTTTCAGCTTGTAATACGGTATTATGTGGGCTTAGTTTGCCGTCCATTGATGAATTTGGACGTTGTTTTGAATGACACAGAAAGCGCAACCTGTTTCACCTTCTAGATGTGAACCGTCAGTGTAAATAGCCTCAGCTGGGGGATGCTGGTCAGAGACTATTGAGACCCTATCCTCTAAATCAAACTTAGCTGGATGAATAATAAGAGGAGGATTTGGTTGTTGAAAATCCTGATGTAAAAAGCTTGATCCTTCCCAATTGCAATCCCTGCGAAGGCGACCAACTCTAACAAGAATGGACTCCATTTGAGCTTTGATACGTAGGGGAGTAATGACTTCGATCACTTGTAGAGCTGTTGTTGGAGTGGTGTAAAAGGGGTGCACACTTGCTTATATTTCGTCACCAAGGGAGAGCAAGTATTCGATGGACGGTTTCTCCTTCAATGTGTCCTTGACCGAAGGGGGTTGGACGCCCCTTCTTTACGATCTGGCAACCCAAAAAAAGGATGACAGTTGCAATGTGTAATTGCCTTTTAGGCGATGCAAATAGTTTTTTTTTTTTTTGACGTTTGTATTTTTGGCGTCCTTTCACTTCCGCGTTGGACTTTGCACTTGTCGTTTATTGCTTTTGTCTTCATGGATACCAATATACTTTGGTTTACGCTGAGGCAGCTTTAGTGGTGATGATGATGGGGTGATTTTAAAACAGAAGGAACAAAAAAGAAGAAAAATCTTTAATGTAAAAATGACGTATATAAAATATTATAATTCACAAAAATCCTCTCACCGTCTGAAACTTTCTAAAAAATTAAAAACGGTCAAGAATTAATTATCGTGAATGTGCAGACGGCACATAGTATTTGCGAACAAAATCCAAGAAAATATTTTCAATTGTTTCGATTTCTACAGCATACAAAATAAATTAGTGTTTCAGCTTTATTTATTTAATTTACCAACATAGTTAAAAGGCAAAAAAAAGAAAAAAGAAAAAACCCCTAAAGAAATGTATACATAGTAAATAAAAAGATAAAGGTTAGATGCTCCAACTTTTGGAAATTGTATCAGTTTTGGACAAAACATATCTATTTGTCGAGACATTAGCCACTGATTTGATATTAACCAATAAGATGCATTCCTACACCTTAAACAAACTCTTCTTTAGTAATTTACAATATGATTCGTACATTTTTCCTTAACATGCGATTTGTAAGAAAATTAAATGCATGAACATGTATCAAGTACTCACAAGTGTTGCAATCTTTCATCGTCAGACTGTCAGAAATAACTGTTAATTCTAAAATTAATTATTTTTAGGGATTATGAGGTTTTTTTCTTATTTCCTAAAGGGATGCTTTAAGTATTTGCATATAAATTCAGCCCTTTAAAAAAATTGTACAAGTGTTATACATCATGCATAGAGGAGACCAGGGTACAATGGACCACTTTTGTAAATTTTGAATGTTTATTCTCAAAGAACTTTTTTTTCGCTTGAAAAAAATGCATACATATTCTCTACATATTAAGATTTATATTACACTCACTCTAAATCTATTAATTATCTATAATTTTTAAAATATTTATTTTTAAGTAACAAGTGACAAAGCATTTTTTAATAGCATAATCATACAATGCATCATATTTGTTTATCCATGGCTTCAATGCATACTTATAATGCAAAATTAATGAATATTAAACTTGGCAAATTACACACCAAAAGATTTCTGTGTCACTGAAAGTCTCCTGTTTTTTGTTAAAATGTAGCTTCATCATAATATCTTGAACATTTACAGAAGATTGGTCATCTATGGAAATGCTTTTATGGGGCAGTACTAGCCTCTTTTTTTTAATAAATTTTATATAATTTAAGACTTAATTTATATATAATGTCCATAGATACAAGCTAATAGGTGCATTAATTTTTTCCAAGAATCATATTATTTTATTTAATTTTTGCTTAATATAGCTATAATATAAGAATTAGAAATTTACTGAATTTTTATGAAATATAAACAAGAAAAATCTCAAAAAAATAATGTAAAACTTTGACACACAACAAATTGATTAAAAAGTAAGAAATATGATATTCATTTATTTTATATGCAACGAAAAACTGACTTATAATGAAGGAAATGTAATAAAACACATACTGCATGAAAATGCTGTATTTTTGCTTAATATTCAGTAAAATGCCTGTGATATTGTTTGATATTTATGTGACCAAAACTGTTACAAATTAAGATAAATTATTTAAAAATTCATAACTCAAAATATAATTTTTATCCAGAGAAAGATTTTTTAATTAACAGGCAATAAAATTTATTAAAGAATAGTGTTAGTACGACTTAAAAAACTTAAGCCAGTCATCCACCGTGAAAATTCAAATCCAAATTTTCTCTTAATGTGGCAAAAACTGGATCATCTACCTTATTTCAATAAAAAAATTAAGATGTTAACACGTTATGAAATGGTTTCTGTGTAGCCCGAAAATTGCGCCTAAGTTGTCAGTGACGTCACTGGCGAGTCGGACATGATTGGTTCAGTTATTCGCCCCCATGGACTTCAATGGGAGCTTTCCAGCAAAACGGAAAAGATCCATCTTCGCTTTGCGGGTTAATAAAACCGGTTCAAACGTCCGAGAAGCGGTTTTGTTCTCCTTGGGTGACGAAATATAAGCAAGTCTGCTACCCCCTTGAAGAAACAATCAGTGGAGAATTTCAAGATTATTTCATCATCGCTACGGATGCATCGAAATCTCAATTCTACACCTCCATAGCTGGTATCTCAAATCTAAGATCATTCTCTTTTCGGATCCACACGATTAATTCCATCTTCACAGCTGAAGCGCTTGCCATTTGTTGAACAATTGATGATCTCTCAGTTCCTGACAGCCCAGATAGCAAGTACACTTGCAACAAGTTTGATTTTTCTTGATATTAGCTTATAATGACTTGATGTGGCAACTTTGCAGCAAACTTCTTGCAAAGTAACAAAGCATAATCGACCAACCCACTTGCAAAACAAGTTTGCTGTGAAGTTGTTATGGCAAGCTTCACATCACGATTGCAAAACAAGCTTGCTGCAAAGATGATAACATACTTACAGATAATCTTTGTCGCTGTTTTTAAAAACATCCGATTTTTAATAGTATCTCCTTTTTATTAATTCAAAAATCAATGATAATTTGTAAAAAAACTAACTTTTTTTATAAAAAAATTTTGAAAAATTCTCCATCTTTTTACTAAATATAGAACTCGCACTTTAAAGAAAACTATATCGCCTTTTTCTTAATGTTGAAATTTTAACGTTCATAAACAAAATTAAACCAAAACACAGTCAACGTTTGTTAAAAAATAATAACTTACATTTTGTACCATTTTAAAAGTAATTACTTTTGAACCCTCATTTCATAATTTATTCTACTAGCAAAACGTAGTTATCAGCGAAAACCGCTCTCTCTTTGACTTCAAATCATATTCTCAACACAAAATTTAAAAAATTAATGAAATCAAGAAAACAATTTAGAATAAATCGTATGCGCGGTATATTAGCGCAATTTATCTTCTCATCTGCCATTCTAGCTGGCCGAATGGTTTGGACGACAGGTTTGGGAAACGAGATATCGCGGGTTCGATGATGTTGTCTTCGTACTCTGTTTTTGCTATGAGTTTGACGTGGCAAGCTTGTGACAAATTTCACGCGCGTTGACTAACTCGTTTGAGGTAACTTGTTTCAAACTTACACTCTTGCAGTGTCAGATTTGTTGCAAGCTTGCAGATTTGCAGAGAAAGATTGCTGCAAACTTAAATTGCCATCTGGGAGTAATCTTCTGATCTTGACAGACAGTTTTTCAGTCTTGCAAGCACTTAAGAATTTGTCCATCAAATCTCCCGAAGTCATCCTTCGTTTAGCCCATAAAATTTTAATGAGAGCCAAGTTTAATAAAAAAAATCGCATTGGCTTGGACTGCGGGGCACTCAAGTATTACCTGGAATGAAAGGGCGGATTCCCTTGCTAAAAATGTCACGGAGTCGGACCTATACATTAAGTGGAGCGCAGTGGAAGATATTTGTTCTTCCTATAGAAATTTTTCTATTCAAAAACCGATTGAAAACTTTCGAAATAGCAAATATCTGGAAATCCTGGGAGACCTATCTTCCATCTTATCCCTTGCACCATGGCTGAAAAATAGACGCGATGATATCATCACTACTCGCATTTTAACCCGAATTATCATCACCCCAGCTCTCTTACACAGATTTGGACTTCACAACCATCTCTTTTGCTCCGTGTGCAATCAAGGAAACACTATCGAACATATTCTTTTAAACTGCAAGAACTATTTCCTCCACAGAAGGATCTGCTTGAAACTCAATCTGAATCTTCAAATTTTTTCCTCATGCAAAGTATTTCTTCATACGATTTGCTCTTCTAAGCGCCATCTTCAGGTTTTCCTTCAGTCGCTGAAACTATCTGACATCTACTAACTGTGACCCTTGAATACTAGGGGATGTGATGTGTCAGATTCGTTTCTTTCGTGGACTCGGATCCACGAATCGGAGTCCGACTGCGGATCCGGATCTGCGGATTTGTTCCGAGTTCGAAACGTAAATGGATTTATTGCCCATAATTACTGTAATAATCTTTATTATTGAACTTGTATTTTAATATAATTATGAATAATAATTAATAACATTATAATTTTAATTAGATAATTAATTATATTGCTATTAATTTTAATGAATAATTTTGATTAATAATTATAATTAATTATATTGATGATAATTTTAATAATTAATTTTAATTACTAATTATGCTTTTAATTAACATTTCTGTTAATTATTTAAAGTTTCGTTAGTGAATTTAATGAAACTTTTCAATAATCTTCAATATTTTGAGTCTCTTTAGATTTCTATTATCTGGTTAGGACTTCCCATGAATGTCAGTTAATTTGTTCGAAACACTATATTTACTGAAGCGTTCAGTAATGAAATTTCAGGTCAGATTTCTTTCTAATTAAATATAAAGCCACCCAATCCTAATGAGCTCCATACAGTAAAAAATCTTTTAATCATCATCAAGGAATATAAAACAACTCTTTGCCGTTATCAAAGATCCACTGCTGTTAAAATCTGTTTATAACTATATTAACAAAATGTAATTTTTTAGTAAATTCCTGTCATTTGAATTAATTTCTTTTAAATTTTGAGCAAACTATAGATGTCATTTAAATATACCGGACAAGTCACGTGAATACGTGGCTTGGTCGAGAGAACGTCGTGTTTCGAGCCCTGTTGACACGGGTTCAAATCCCAGCAGGCATAGTCGTTGCAAGACAATGTTTTAAAAATTTTAATTTCTGATATTCTCTTTAAAAAGTTATTTTATAATATATATTCAGCATTTTATTTTATTTTACTCTTTATTTCCAAACCTGATTTATTATTAGATAAATTTTAAATAATTCCTTAAACTTATATATAAGTATGGGGGAACTAATAAGTTAGAATAGGAATTATTTAAATTTATCTAATAATAAATTAGGTTTGGAAATAAAGAGTAAAATAAAATAAAATGCTGAATATATATTATAGAATAACTTTTTAAAGAGAATATCCGAAATTAAAATTTTTAAAGCATTGTCTTGCAACGGCTATGCTATGCTGAGATTCGAACCCGTGTCCGTATGATACGAAACTTGGCATTCTACCAACCTTGCCACGGAAGTACGAGCTGAGGATGGCGTACTTAAATGAAGTCTTGAAAACCAAAAGGTATAAAAAAAATTTCGATGACCTTTAAATTACTCACATAAAGAAATATTATTTCTAAATAATTTCTAAAATGCGTGCCTATTTGTTGACTTATCTTAAACTTTTATACCAAAAATTCTTGACTGTTTGAAAAAAGATTGTTGATTCAAATTTTTCTCTTAAATAGTTTTTATCAAATCTATTAATTTCCATGTACCGAGATTCAACTAATGAAATTATTTTTGATATTGTAATTTTGAGTTCAGAACAAAAAATTGCAATCATTTTTAATTATAATTATTATGAATTCTTTTTACTTGCATCTTCTTTTTACTAGCAACTCTTTTACTCCTCAAGCAATATAAAAAAATCATTGAACAAACCACCTATTCTACTGGTTCCTTTGTAAACAACCTCATAAATCGATCTGTATGCACAGCATAACCGATTGCTTCCATTCAAATCAACCGAATCTTAGCATCTCCGGCTCCACGCGAAGAAACTTATCTGCATCCATGACCCCAAATGATGTATCGTTCATTCCAGAACGAAACAAATCCTCTTCTAAGATTATGTATCCGAATCAGTGATTCTGAATCAGAATCATGATGCCGCGGAATCATTAAATCCGATTCATCAATCCGAATCTGCGGATTCGTTCCTTTTAGTGGATTCGTTATATTTGATCGGAATCGGATTCGGTCGTTCCTTTTGAGAATCCGGATCCGTGTATTCGTTCTGGAGTGAACGATATATCACTAATGACAGCCAGTGCCGTTACAGACACCAAACAAAACCCAACTTCAACTCAACTCAAGAAACGAAAGGGTTAGTGATGTGTCGGATTCGTTCCTTTCGTGGATTCGATCAGAGTCCGAAAAATAAATTGATTTATCTATACTTATAAAAGGCAATGTTGGTAGTAGTAGTATTATTGTGGCCTTGGTAAGTATTGGCAATATTATTGACCGTATTATTATTATTATTGTGTGTGTGTATGTGTGTGGCCGTAGCGTATGTGTGCGTGCATTGATGCGTGTTTGTTTGCGTGCGGCGTGCGTATGCTGCATCGTGTATTGCATATGTTGCGTGCGTGTCGTGTCGCGTGTGCGTGCGTGCGTGGCGATACGTGTCTGTGTGTGTGTGTGTGTATTATTGTACATTACGACCATCAGACGAATCTATCGCACTTACAATCTTGAAATTTGGCACACCTGTAGTCGTAATGGCGACTGAATGCACCTCGAAGCCGAAATTTTAAAATTTAATCTAGAAATTTTTTATTTAATGGTTTGTGTTGTTTTGGTTGATTTTTCGTACTAATTTCTCAATAGAATAGTTTCAAATAAGTTTACGACAAAAATATATACACCATCTTAAAGAGCATGCGATTTCCGTTCTAATGAAGTTTGTTTCGTACGTCTAACGTAATTTACACAATTTTGAGAAATTTTTAAATAATAGTCAGTTTTCAATAGAAATTTTAACATTTCAAAATCAAATGACTCCATCTCACGTTCTAATTTTGTTATCTTTTTGAAATGTTTTGAGCTAATAAATAAAACGTTTCTGCTCCATTTAAAACAAGAACGATTAAAATACCATTTTAAGTCGATTTTTAATTAATTTTTTAGTTGATGGAGACAGAGATGTTTTTATCGAAGGTGTTATTTTACGGAAATCCCGTTCCATCGAAATGTGCGCCATCTGCCGGAAAAAATTAGAGCGTTGCCTTTATTTGGCATCCTGCCATGAACGAAGATAGATATAATAAGGAATATGACGAATTACTTTTATTGCTTTAGTCTGAATGAACTATTACACCATTTAATATTTTTTTTCTGCTTTTCGTTATTTTTTCTTTGTGCGCGTCCGTGTGTTATGTTCTGATCAATTTCGCTTATATTTCAAGATCATGATATACCATTTTGTAATCTAGATGGAAGGATCACGTTTTGAATTATATTTTTCATAGTTTTGATTTGTTTGTTTTATGTACTTATTGATAATCAAGCATAAAAGTTTGTTAAAAAAACACATGTTGTTTATGTTGCGCATTTTGTTTGCTGTTTAATAATGATTTTCACGTTGCAATTTTTTAATATTGTTTTAGATTAACGTACTCTGTACTGTTTTCCTACAGCTCAAATGTCATTATCGCAAAGAAAAATAAGCGGCAAAATCAGTAATGTGTATCTTCTGTTTTGATTTTGTTTTCAAAACTTTTTCGTGTCATTGTGGGTATTTTTTTTTTTTTCCTTTTCATTTTGTTGAAGTCCTGATTCCACGGGCAACGACGTGCGCGTACTGCTAGTTGACCTTAATTACTTTAATCATAACGTTTTTGTTACTTGTATTTTTAAATAATTATGAACCATAATTAATAACATTATAATTTTAATTAGATGATTAATTAATTATTTTGATAATTTTAATGAATAATTTTGATTAATAATTATAATTAGATAATTAATTATATTGATAATAATTTTAATTATTAATTTTAATTACTTATTATAATTTTTAATTAGCATTTCTGTTAAATATTTAAAATTCCGTTACCACATTTAATGAAACTTTGCGAGAATCTTCAGTATTTTGAGACGCTTTTGATTTCTATTATCTGGTTAGGACTTCCCATGAATGTCATTTAATTTGTTGGAAATAATATAATTACTGAAGCGTTCATTAATGAAATCAGCTAGTCAGCTCAGGATTTCTTTCTAATTAAATATCAAGTTCCCAATCTTGTTGAGCTCCATACAGTAAAAAAATCTTTTAATCATCATCAAGGAAAATTAAACAACTCTTTGCAGTTATCAAAGATCCTCTGCTGTTAAAATCTATTATTAACTGCATTGACAAAATGTAAATTTTTAGTAAATTTCTGTCAGTTGAATCAATAGCATTTATATTTTGAGCAAATTGTAGATGTTATTTAAATATGCCTTTGCCATTACGTGCCTACGTAGCAAGGTCGGTAGGACTCCGTCTTAAGCCCCGGACCCACGATCAGATAAACCACAGATTTCGTCTACGGTGTGCGTTACTTCCCACCATGGGAACAGGTTAGCTCGATGTCGCTCGGGGTCTTGTAAGGGCATCTGTGGTTTCCCGCGTTGAGGCGGTAAAAAGCTGAAACATCAAAGACGCGAGAAGGAAGCGACGCGATCCGTTCTCTTGGCTGTAGTAGCCTGTGCTCTGTTCTCACGTCGCAGTTTTTCAACAGTTCCGAATGCATACTTTTAATGATGATAACTATATTTTTATTGATAAATTTTCATTTTATAATTGCTACGTTATGTAGCTTTATAATCAGTATATTTAATTTACATCTTAATTAATAATAATTAAGACTTCGAAATTTGCATATGGTAAATCAAAATTTAATTATTATCGAATAAAAGGAAGCTGCAAATAACTTTTTCTCTCCAAAATTGCTTTCTGTATTACTACTGAACACATCACGATTATTTTCTAATAACATTAGTGAGGCATAAAGCACTAAAAAGAATTATGTTCATGCTAAATACTGAAGTAATATGAAGTGGGAATGCAAAAACAAATTTGATATTTAATATTAAATTTTCAAATCAGCATACTATCTATGCCTATTTTCATTGAAGAAGCAAAGTGTTATAAACCGTTTTGTCTCGCCATTTTATAAGTTTAAAAAAATTCTTGAGGCAAGAATCATGCAACAAAGGAAAAAAAAATGCTCCAAGCCATTTTTATCAACATATTTTTAAATTGAAGATTAAAAAGAAATCAAACTCATTCTGAGACTTTTTCGGATTATTTTACTATACGTTAAAGAACCAGATAGCTTTTTCAAATAATCCACTATAAGTTTGATTAGAATTAAAATGATATATTAATTCTAAACGGTAAATTATTTTTTAAGTTTGATGAAATGCTGCATGTTTATTAAATACCTTGTAAAGCGACAAAGTTTAAATTTATAAAAAAATTATACTCATTGCATCGAAAGAAAGCGATTATGACTTCTTATAAACTAAATGTCAAGTTCAAATGTTCTTTAGTACTTCATGTTTCATATATATAGAGAGGCGTAATAATATTAAACAAGCCATTGCAGAAATTCAGGGAATTAAACTTAACAATAATTCTTGACTCTCTTTTCAAGACAGATAATTAACATTTTTATTTTAGTTTAAAAAATAAAACCGCAAGAAATCGAGAAATACAAAAATTCATTTTAAGAACATATTTTTTAAGATAATAAATATTTAAAAATATATTGTCTTCAAAAAACGGTCAGTTGTTGGAATTAAAAGATTTAAATAGACTATTAATTTCTTGTTATTTTTACATGAAAATTGTGTAGGATATTAAATAGGGCATGCTTTAATAGCAACGCTTCAGATGCATTGTTATAAAAAAAATTTCATTTCTTGTACGCCATATCCTATTTTTATTGAATTAAATATAAGGAAATAAATTGGTAGTCACAATCTTTGCAAATATAACAAATGAGAATAGAACACTGACTAACACATTTACTCTTTCTGTTGATATGAATTTAAAGAAGCAATTTTTTTTCACATTTCGAAAACATTATTTTCAAATCAAACGAAAAGATCTGCGCTGTAATTAATAAAGCTATAAATGTAACACTAAACTTCAGTACCCAAAAATATTTCGAATTTGTATGAATTTTTTTTTCTTTTTGGAGCTCAGTGAGCTCATAAAATTCGATGAAATGCTTACTATTAAATATTATTCAAAATTGAAATGATACCGTCGGGGCCCTTTTCTTCTCGGGGGCCCCAGGCGCGCGCTTGGTGAGAAACAGAGCGAAGGGAAACTCGAGGAAAAGCGGTTCACTGGCCAGACGGCGCGAAAAAAGTTACGCGTCGTGGGAATGGCGTATCTGTTCTAATTCAGATTAACCACAAATCCCTTACGACGAGAGTAGCTCGGGGATTATCTGATCGTGGGTCTTTAGGAGCCTCACTGTCGCGTGCTCGAGCCTTAGCCCAAATCGCCTCATTATGTCTTCTTTCGATCGCTGCAAGGCTAACGCTTTAGAGAATTAAAATTTAGGGTATTTTTTTTTATAATGAATATTCAGCTTTTTATTCTACACTGTTTATTTTTTAATTTATTATCAGATAAATTTTAAATAATTCCTATTCTTAGTTCTCTCGTTCAAAATCAAAAGGTATAAAAAAAATTTCGATTACCTTTAAACTACTCACATGGAAGAAAAGTTATTTCTTAATAATTTCTTAATTGCGTTCCTATTTACTGACTCATTTTAAACTTGTATACCAAAAATTCTTGACTGTTTGAAAAAAGTACAGACTCAAAATTTTCTCTTAAATAGTTTTTATCAAATCCATTAATTTCAATTCATTGATATTCATTTAATGAAATGATTCTTGATATTGTAATTTTGAGTTAAGAATAAAAAATTATATTTATTTTTAATTATAATTAATTCTTTTTACTAAGCATTCCGTCAAAGAAGGTAGTTTAGCAATTTTTATAATATGCATATGCATGCATTTTTATAATATGCATAATATGTGAATGCATTTTTTTTGAAATGCATCAGATTTTTCAATTTCTTTCTGGTTAGAAGAGAAAGCTATTTTGATAGTAGATTATTCTAAATCATCTGTTTGCTCAAATATCTGATGTTATACGTAATGTTAAAATACTACGAAGTGGGGAAACTCTCAGGTCATGAACCCACGTAGCACAAGATATTGTCTTATATCATAAAATTCGAGAAAGTAATATTGTACAATATTTTTCCCAATATTGAAACAGTGTAAAACGTAAGACTTTTTCAATACTGTACAATGTTTTTTTTTTCATAATATTGGATAATGTCATATAATACTGTATAATATTATACCATATTAAATAATATTGTACTATACTGAATAATATTATATAATATAACATTATAGTGAATATTTTAAAAATACACTTTAGAAGCTTGGAAAAATATTAATCACTTGATTCCGAACTTCTAGGTAACACTTCGTTATTTTTTGAACACATCTACTTACAGCAAACTTTGAACGCGGGACCTTCTGCATCCCAACTCGAAGCCGTACCCCTAGACCAGCGAGACTTGCATCCGTGAGAGTAAATGATGATAATAAAATGTAGTTACGAAGTTCGGATCTCTACGAAATTTCATGTTCATTCACAATTAATCTGAACAGTTTTCTTAAATGAATTATCTTTTATCGTTACAATTTCGAGTTCAAAATGAAATTAGAAGAGGAAGCAATTTTAGCTCTTATATCTAAGTTTGCTAATTTAATAAATTAAAAGGCAATAAGGTTTAAAAGTAATTATAATAATATGTTTGAAAGGTTTTCAAATAATTTTGAAATTTATTTATTCCTCTTTCAATGTATTATGAGACGCCTTGAACATTTATAATAACAGTATTGATTGAAAATCAAATACAAGATTCGGAACAAAAAATCACGTGCATATTTTTACGATGAGAATAACACTAAAATTTTTTTCATAGATAATCCATATGTGAGAGCTGTTTTATGGTTAACTTCATTAGTTGAATCCGGCCCGCCTTTTATATACAGTAAAACAAAATGACTATGTAAACATTATTATTCAAATGAACATTTTTTAAATACTTTTTCAGGATACTGAGTAATATAGTGTTATTGTATTACCATGCTGCCATCTGGCGACCAATAAGAATAACCTCACCTCAAAATAAGATTCAACGTTGATATATATTGTGTTACGGTATTTTTGTGCTGCCATCTGTCGAAAATATGAATAACTTCACCTTAAAATATTGATCAACGCTGATTAATGTAAATATCAAAATATCATGTGCATTGTATTGTATAGTATGATATAATATTCAGCATCTTAAAGAATAATTGTTCCAGTGGTGTTTTTGTAATAAAACCTCCGACCGAGTGATATCCTGAGTTAAAATGAAGATTTTTATAAATACACATTGTTTTTATATTATTTGTGAAAATTTAGTATCTCGGAAATACTGATACATACAATACAATACTTTATTACAGTATTCGGTGTTCCTAGGTGTTCATAATATTGTATAACATTGTGCAAACATTATATAATATTTCTGTGCTACCTGGGAAGTTAGGAGGGGGGATTTGAATTAAAATGGCAGCAGAATGTCATCAAATTAAGTTAGAACATCAGGTCCACTTTTAAACTAGAAATTTTAGCATGCTCTATGAAATTATCTTGTTATCATTGCGCAAGTATAAAGAAAAAGAAGGCTTAAAATAAGTGAACAAGAAAATTTTAAAGTCTGAGAATAGGCTAAAAATAAAAAAAAAGGATTTTGAAGAATAAAAAATCTAAACAGAGCGGTGGAGTTTATGATAGTGAATAAAACTGCGCTGTTTCTGGTTCTTTATTTGCAATATTACACTTGAGCATACATAAGATCTAGCCTTTTTAATTAACTTTTAATTTGGGAATCATTAAAACGCTTATAAAATTTAAATTCGCTACTGTGAAAGATGGGAACATGAGTAAACACTGATAAGAGTAACGAGAGTTGTTATTTTTTCAGGCTTTACTGTTATAACAATTTTCTCAAGCAATATCAAAGGCCTTGAACTTTATTAGTCACAAAAAATTCATTACCCCAATTGGAATCAAGAAAAACTTAAAAGTTAAATTCATTAATCAAACCAACTATTCTACTGGTTCCTTTGTAAACAACCTCAGAAATCTATCTGTATGCACAGCGTAACCGATTGCTTTCATTCAAATCAACCGAGTCTTAGTATCCTCTGCTCGCGAACCGCGAAGAAACTTATCTGCTGCAACAAAACATGGCTATCTCACAGACAAGACGCCTTCCGCTTGCAAGAGCAACATTCTTTCCCTATCTCCCTCTCCCTCCTACCCAAAGCACCTGTCGTTCACTCTGGAACGAGGAGTCCGTATAGGAACGGGGAGTCCGGATCCGTACAGGGAGTCCGAGACCGAATCCGAACGGGGAAACCGGATCCGTAAGGGGAGTCCGAGTCCAAATCCGAACGGGATTTCCGAGTCCTTAACGAGGAACGGATTCGCTCCTTTTGGTCGGACTCGAGTCCTTCGTTCCTTTTGAGGATCCGGATCTTAGGATTCGTTCCTGAGTGAACGACCTATCACTAGTATTTGTGAGCTATCGCTCGCTTTGTTTACTATTTGCTACGGTAAACCGCGGCGACCAAACAGTTCTGTAGTAATATTTATCACTAAATTAGAACTTCATACTTTAGAGAGTTTAGAATTGATTTTGTTCAGATATCTTTTTTTTATTTATTACTGTTGGCTACATTATTTATTTATAATGACTAAAGCGCTCATATTCTTTACTTTATAAAAAGGAGAACAGAAGTTTGAGCTATTGCATTTGAAAATGACAGCGCTAATTTTATATTTCAAGAACTTCTGTTTTGTTTTCATTTCGCCTAATTTTTGTAAAAGTAGATAATAATAAGTGCTACCTGCCACCACCCCCAACAAAAATAAAAGTTCTCGGCTACTAAAACTGCTAAAAAACACCTTAATTTTTTTTTCCCAGAAGTTCTTGTTGCATCATTCTTAAGGGGAAAGCTCTAAATGAATGATGAAATTTAGTTTTCTGTTAAACTCATACTGTCTTGAAAATAATAATTATAAAATGGTGATTTAAATTTGAAGATATTTTGCGCTTAAAAGTTGTTTTTGCTTTGTACAGCATGGAGATTTAAGGTGGATTGTGTGTTTAAATGCGAACTTACTTATTAAAGCAACAATTTATTATTAGTTGACTTCACCTTTTTTAAAAAAGAATTTCATATGTAAATAAATAATACCATGTAACTGGAAGTGTTGACTTCCATATATCAGAACTGAAATATTTCTCAGCAAGAAACCATTCCAACCACAAGCTGTAGACTATTAGTATATTGTTGTTATTATTTATTGATTAGTGTGGCATGAAATAAATTCTCTTTATCCATGCTTATTAAAGTATAACTTTCTAAACTATTATAACTTTCTCTTTCTCAGCTTGATCCCCTCTTCCCATATCAAATGCATTTCTTATTATGGGTTTTCACAATTTCAAAGTTGTTAAAAAATCCAACATGAAATTTGTCAGTCTTTTTCTATGATTTTATATTTGACTTGGGATGCACCATTCCCAAGATGGTTATAGTCTAGAATCATTGAAATCTTTTTTTTTAAAATTTAATCCTATGTCTTTTTCATTTTTAACATTAACATTTTAACTCAATAAAACATATCTAATGCTAAAAGGAATGATTGCAATTCTCTTCAACAATGTCTACACTACTATATTACATATATATATCTCAGTTTTTCTGATTGAATTGAACTAATATTGCAATAAATTACATATCAAAATTATTTTTGCTTATTTATTTCCTTTGAATTAAAGCTTGAAGAGTAGGAGGAAACATTCATTTCTGAAAGGAGATTCCTAGTATTTTGAAGACATTTTTTTTCAATAATTTTCTCTTTTAAAACACTTACAAACTTTTATTTAACTTGACTTTTTTCGTGTTTTAAAGATGGAATTTTTTTAAATCAATTTTTCAATTACTTCCTGATGTGTTAGAGGATTGGAGTTTAATACACTTGTTTATTCTTAATGGCAATGCACTATTTAATCTAATTAAATAAAATTTTGATACCACCTAGTAATGTGTTTGAGGAATAATAGATCTAAAAAGTAGAAAATAATTAAAATAAAAAAATGCTGATTAGTAAACTAATAAAAGTGTGTTTTTAGAAATTTTTTTAATGTTAATATCTCAAATTTCTTAAAGCATTCTCTTCTTTTAATTTTTGTAATTTATCTGCCAGGGACTTACAAAGGAATATGCTTATTTTTCCAGATAACTGCCGAGTATGAAGCTATTATTAAAAAAATGTTTCAGATGGTCAAAGTATATGAGTGAAGAAGACGGACTCTTCAGAATGAAATGGCTGAAATTAGAAGAAAAGAGGACAGAGGCTTTAAGAATGCAGTGCTTGAAGAAGAGGATGAAAAGAATAGCAATCCTCCACCTCCATTGCCTTGCTCATTAAGATTGCTATTAAAGGAACAAGGTACTTGAAAATACTTTTAAACTTTTGCATACAGAAAAGTAGATTCATGAAAAGATTTTTTTTTTTTGGAAAAACAGAAAGTTAAGTTCATAATTATTCCTTGATGATAAGGACTCATTTTAATGTTTTGAGACCTAAAAAATATAATTGATTTTTTCTAAAAAATTAATCTGCATTTTCTTGAAACTTTATAGGTATTTTTTTAATTATTGAAATCAAGAAATGTCAAAATGATACAACATATGTTTATATGGGTAAATTTTTACTCTACGGTGCCCACTTGCTTCTCGCCAATTTTTCTTGGCACAATTTCATTTGCTGTTGCCAAACACTGTTTTGGATGTGCAGTGCGCTTTTCATTGCTCTACTGCACATTCTTCATTTGAAAGGAGAGATTGAGCACGCAATGCCTTCGGCATTTCAAACGTGTACCGGGCAATTTTTTTTAACTTAAAAAAACATCAGCGGCTTCGCTTTCTGCAAAGCGGGACACTAGTAGCTTCACTTATTCATTGAGAAGCGAAAACACAGAATAACATATACAGTTCTGAACCTAAAGTGAATGAAAATGTTCAAAAATGAGAAAAGTGTAGTTAAAACTTCACATACCTATTTTAATTGCCCAATTGCTTTTTACACTTAGGACACTGGTATCCGCTTGCTATCAATCCCTGATCCACACATCTCGAAAGGAAACCAATGCTATAATCAACAATAGCTGTACGAAGCGCACATAACAAAATGATAAAATCAGACAAAAATCAAACCGACAAAACAAATTTGATTGAATCAACCAATCACATGAAACAGATGAATGGAACAAATAAATCAAAACGAATCGTAATATTGTGCCATGTGCAAAACACCGATGAGAAGATCAATTTCCGTGCATGTGCACATATCGCTCGTTAAAATCATCATTGCGCAACCAAAACAATTGTTCTCTCCTCTCCCTTCTTGGCGGCAAAGAGTTGCCGATCCTAAGAGGAACGAAGTAAGTGGGCACTGTAGAGTAAAATTTAACATACACGAGTTTATTGTTTAAATAGTTCTATTCTACAGTGTGTCCCATAAAAGTGTATGCATATTTTTAAGAGTTATTATCTGAAGAATTAATAACATACATCAAAATTCCACAACTAATTAATTACAGAAAATCTTTTTTTCCAAAGGATTCTCTGTATTGTTCTGTAGGTACCATCTAGTAATTATCACAGGAAATAAACAAGCAAACAGTAATAGTCTTTCAACTGTCCAAATCCTAGATGCTGTTGTACCAGCTTCTGATCTTAAGAAATCTATTAATGCATGTTTACAATTAACCTCTTATTTGCCAATGAAATTTTATTTGATTCACTCGCCAGGGTCACCTATTCCTACATATTTCACCTTTGAGGCAACATCCCTCTCGCTTATTCCAAGATATAGGCATGTCTCGTGCAAACCACTGTTGAAGGTCAGTTTATTCCATTCCAAAGCAATGAGCGTAGTTATGTGGCTAGCTGCAAATTACAGAGGAAAGTGTTTTGTAAAGACATGTATTCACCCTTAGCCCCCATAAGCATTTATATAAATATATATGTTCATGGTAGTTAAGGAATTAAAATAACAGAGACAGTGGGACCAAGAAATCGGTAACAAATTTCATAGCATTATGATTGTCATTAAGAACTGGTCAGATGTTATTAGCCACAAACATGTCACCATTCTGCATTCTGACAATACTTTGCATTCAACAAACTTTATCTACATATTCTCATCTGCTGGTGAACCAACTCCTACTTGTTCTATTTGTAAAGGTGCTATGTCAGTTAAACACATCCTTATTGAATGTCAATGTTTTAAAATCTAGTGTTTGTAACTTTTTAAACTTCACTTACATTGACCATACTTTTCTCGCTTCACTTACATTGGCCACACTGATTTGTTGAATCTCCCTTCATGTTTACTTTTTTGAATTTTTAATTAATCATTGAGGTTTTTTTTCTCTCCAACTTAATCTATGATTGACCCTCTCATGTTTACCTTTTGAATATTTTAAAATCATATTTTATTCTCCATTTGTAACCAGTTTTTTTTTTTTAATTTGTGATGCCTTGCTCAATTTTACCTTTTCATGATAAGCATATCAGAATTTTTTAAATTTTTGCCATAAACTTTTAGCAACTGTTCTGACAGTATAAGTTTAGTACTTTCTACAATTTCATTTACTTGTTTGGGGCAGCATAATCAACAGCCATTTGGGTGCCTTTCCCTCCCCAAATAAAAATTTAATAGGAGTATGTTCCACTGAATTTGATGGGAACAAAATATTCCTTTTTTGCCCACCATGTATTCGCTTGAATTTCATCGAGAGAAGCCTTGAAGTAATTAACAGATTAATTCCAATGGTAGTTAATGTGTTTCACTATAATGAGTTATTAAACTTTGATGTATTTTATTAATTGTTTATGTGATAGTTATTCACCAAATGTTTAAATTTTTCAGGGAGACCCTGTGTGGTTATTTAGTTACATTGCTGCTTTATGTCTGATGTATTTTGTTAATTGTTTCTGTGATTGTTATTTGTCATATGTATATGTTTTTAGGAGACCCTGTTTTAGACCAAAATGCCTAGCAGGGATGTGAAAATTGTAGAATCAATGCAGTATGCATACTGACAACATCAAAACAGCATTGTTCCTAAGTTTATACTGTTTGCTTCTTGTAATAACAAAGAAAATACAATGTGACACTTAAAGCATTGGGGTTTGTGAATAATACTTGTGATAAATTTTGTTATTTCTTTTGCATATTTTAAGAAATATACTTGGTAAATTGTATTTGCTGCCTTCTATACATCCTTACACACTTTTGGGAATGTATAAAACCAGTGTATGTTTCTCCCCTCGACTTTCTTGTGTATGTACATGAAATCAAGTATGCAGTTGGAACTCTTCTCTTTGACTAAGAGATCCAAATTTGATGAAAGTCTACAATTGGGATGTCAAGACCATATACCAAAATTATTAGCTTGTTACATTCTTGAGTTATCACATTCACAAATCCACATATAGACAGACAGTCAACCCTTTGACAGATATGGTCCAAAATTTGATACACTTATACAATTCTGATGGTAAACCACATGCTAAATTTCATCCTTCTTAGATCTTTGCATTTTTGAGTAATTGTGTCCACTTGCACATGGACAGACAGAATTCCCATTGATGAATTTCATCCAAAATTTGACAGGAATTTACAATTTGGGTGAAAAGACCACATATCAAACTTTGTCTTTCATGCCCTCTGCATTTGTGAATAATGTTCATAAATGGACATAATTTTGAAAATCGATTTTTTTTCAGTCCTAGGAAGGTGTAACCTTAGTACTTTCTCTTTGTATACAAGAAAATAAAAAGGAACAAGGTAATTTCTTTTGAACATTATCGAAATATTGCATTATAGTTTGAGTAAACTATTTAGAAATATTTTTACTTTAGTATGTATCATTCAATACATTGTTAATTCACAGTAATTTTCTAAAAATCAGTGACTATATTCATCCTTTCTGTGTGCATTTAATGACTGTAGTCTCTCTTGCTAGACAATCAGTGCTTGGCAGCTAATAACTGTAATGCCTTTTAAACATTGAGTTGATAATAAGGTCCATTGCTTTGTTCTGTGAGATTGTTATTAAAAGAATAAGGAAATCTGATGTGAAATACTGTTAAAGTTGTTTGGTACCGGTTGTTTGTTTAAACTTCCAAGTGCATGTCATTCAGTGCACCCTTAGTATACAATGAATACTTAACAGTTGGTGATTATAATAACCCTTAGTATGCAGTGACTGGTGACTGTAGTCATCTTATTACACAATGAATTAGCAGTTAGCATTACCCTTAGTATTCATTATCCATGCTATAGTCTTGATGTGCAGTGACTAGGCTGTACTATTAGTCCATTGCAATTAGACCGAAAAATGGCAAATAGGGGAAAAAATTTATATAGTTTTGAAACTTTGGTCAAATACTTCTTTGAACTCAAGGATATCAGAACCGAAAAGTTTCCACATCTCCGGGGGGGGGGGGGGGGTCATACCGGGAAGGGGTGCAGTGAAGTGGGGTGTTTGGTCAGTTTTTCTAGATTTCTTCAACCCTAAACATTCAATGTTAAAAATGATGTAGAAGAAAGTCGTAGAGCATAAAATTCTGCGTCGAATGAGTACCAACACTATATATTTGGTTGCAATAGTACGATTACAGACTCTTATCAAAGTTGCAATGATTTTTCAATTTTCAAAAAAAAAAATCATTATTCTTACAAAAGACGACGCATACAATCAAATATTCCATCTAAATAAAGTTTGTATGCATAAGTATTCACTTTTGTAAGCACATGCATATGTCAGAGCACCAATACCAGAGCGCTAGTGTGGTGTGGAAGTTAGGAGAGAGAGTACAACTAGTCCATTGCAATGAGATAGAAAAACGACAAATAGGAGAAAATTTTATAAAGTTTTGAAACTTTGCTCAAATACTCTTCTGACATCAAGGAAACGGAAACCGTAAAGTTTCCATCCCTGAGGGGGGAACTTCCCCCCCAACCCCCCTCGAACTTGGAAAACAATCAAAGCACAAAATGATCGTACCCAGCTTATAAAACATTAATTAACATTGCTTATTTTTTAACTGCAATAAATTATTTTCATAAATATTCTAATTATATGTAGCCTCTTGCTGGCCATGTTTTATAATATCTTTGATACAGTTCCAGAGCGACCAGTTGGTAACACTGACAACCTTTACTTCGTTCTTGATGGAGGCTCTCTTATTCATCGTGTAGTATG
>BGPR01000090.1:884876-929665 GCA_013235015.1 Araneus ventricosus | reverse complement strand
TGAATAAGAGAGCCTCCATCAAGAACGAAGTAAAGGTTGTCAGTGTTACCAACTGGTCGCTCTGGAACTGTATCAAAGATATTATAAAACATGGCCAGCAAGAGGCTACATATAATTAGAATATTTATGAAAATAATTTATTGCAGTTAAAAGAATAAGCAATGTTAATTATTGTTTTATAAGCTGGGTACGATTATTTTGTGCTTTGATAGTTTTCCAAGTTCGAGGGGGATTGGGGGGAAGTTCCCCCCTCAGGGAGGGAAACTTAACGGTTTCCGTTTCCTTGATGTCAGAAGAGTATTTGAGCAAAGTTTCAAAACTTTATAAATTTTTCTCCTATTTGTCGTTTTTCGGTCTCATTGCAATGGACTATTTGTACTCTCTCTCCTAACTTCCACACCACACTAGCGCTCTGGTATTGGTTCTCTGACATATGCATATATACTGGCTTGTATGTATAAGTGAATACTTATACATACAAGCTTTATTTGGATAGAATATTTGATTGTATGTGTCGTCTTTTGTAAGAATAATGATTTTTTTTTGAAAATTGAAAAATCATTGCAACTTTAATAAGAGTCTGTAATCGTACTACTGCAACAAAATATAGAGTGTTGGTACTCATTCGACGCAGAATTTTATGCTCTACGAATTTCATCTACATCATTTTTAACATTGAATGTTTAGGGTTGAAGAAATCTAGGAAAAACTGACCAAACAATCCTTTTCACTTCAGTTTTCCCTCCTAGGAGGGGACCCCCCCCCTGAGAGATGGAAACTTTTCGGTTCTGATATCCTTGAGGTCAAATAAGTATTTGACCAAAGTTTCAAAACTATATAAATTTTCCCCCTATTTTACCTAATTGCAATGGGCTATATGGCTAATATGTAGACAGTGAGTTTGCAACAGTGGGTGACTATGGTCACCATTAGTAACGAAAGAGTTATTACTAAGAATTAAGTGTTTACTAAGAGTGTTCTGTTCTGTGTTATCTTAGTGCACAATAAATTCTCAGCAGTTAGTGACTATAACCACTTAATTCATGACGAACTGGCTGTTAGTTATTATAATTACCATAAATGTATTGTGTAAGCACAATGACCAGGGACTTTAATCACCATCATGCTCGAAAAATGATGACTACGTTCCTCAGTTGATGGTGAGTTTGTATTAGTTATCAGTCACTCTTCGTGAAAAAGAAAATGAGTTCCTTTAAAAAGTTGTGAAGTTTTTAAGCAATTTTCATTTGTGTTTAAAAACTTAATGTTCACTATCTTAAATTTGCTTTAACCTTGAAGATATTGATTCCATAACTAGTATATTTATCTGGCAAAAAATGCCTTTTCTTGAGAATAGGCTAGTTTTTGAATAAATTTCGCATAGTCTTAATGTAAGCAAGTTATACCATCTTAATATAAGCAACAGTTGCTTGTACCTTATATGTGACATATTGACCAGTATTAATTTGTAATACTGTTTTTAATATATTAATTTCCAAACATAAGGTTGATTTCATTAAAAAACTTAAGTTAAAGCTTTAAAAGCTTAGCTTTTAAATTTTATGATATTTAACTAAAAACCATTTATTTATTCAGTTAGAGAAATTTGTATGATGCTTGATACATTTCTCTCCGTTTCACTTTTTTTCAGCTAACATTTTATGTATTTATTTTGATTTTAGCAAAAAAAGAAAAAAAAAAAATCCTGAATTGGTGAGTGGAGATTAACTTCAAACATGTCCCCGTTGGAAGAAATCTGAGAGGTAATTCAACATTTTTCTTAACTTGTTTATTTCCTACATTTTTTAAAATTTTTGATAATTTGTAGAATTCTTTTATTGTGATAAAAAGTCATTTAGTGCTGTATATTTTTAGACATGTCTTTGTAAATATTTTATCCACATAGAACAGTTGATAACTTGTACACCATAGTGCAAACACACACTGAACAATGAACTATAAATTATATACTGGCTTATTTATCCAATGTTGCTTCAGGTCTTAATTTCTTCATAGGTCCATTGATTTCTTGTTTATAAAAATTATCAGTAACTTTTTTTAAAGAAATGTTAATCTCTTGGCAGTCTTTCTTGAATTATGTTCTACAAACTTTTCAAAAATTCCATATTGATCTAGAAGTTCCAGTTAAATTATGTTCAATAATGTTGCAGAATAATCTAGATGTCCAAATTCTTTCAGAAATTTTTAGGAAGTTCCACCAATTTCTAAAATGTAATATTGTTTGAAGATATTCCAGGATATTTGCAAATCCTTCAAAACACAATGAACTTCCCTCTATTATGTGGCATTTTTGTCATAATCAAACTGTATCCACCAGAGGATACTATAAGCTGGGAACGTCAAAACTGAAACCAGCGATGCAAACTAAAACTTTTATGAATTCATTTTTTCCCCTTCCTTGATGTTCTAATCAGTAATGTGTACTGTAACATTGTATGTGTAGTAATGTTTGATATATGTTTTCTGATCCAAAGGAGATCACTTGGCCTTATTGTTTGTGGGCCCCATTTATTTTAACGGAATAACAAATTTTATTGCAACCTACTACTCAACACAAAAGCCAAGATCTCTGGAGTGACAGAAAAGATAGGTCTAATTTGATATTCATATTGTTTGAATAATATGCCTGCCAAGTCTGACTAAAAATTGAAGATTAAGTTTTTTACACAAATGTTGCAATCTTTGGTAATGATCTTAAAGTTTCTTTTTAATCATTATAAAAGTTTCCTTTTTTAGTGACAGACACTATAAAAGTTTCCTTTTTCAGTGATAGACAATATAGAAGTTTCTTTTATAGTGTCTAATACCCACAGTATTTTGATATAGTTTGTGATAATTGTCCCAAGTATGGTTGAAATCATTCTTGTGACTTGGGGGTAATAATATTAATTAGTAATTTAACCTGTCAAATTACGGGCCACCAAAGAACGGCAGCAAAATTGAAATTCGAGTCCAACAATTCAATGCAAAGTACACTCTTTCATAAGATATTTGCGTAAGTTCTAAAGGTGGCAATCAATATTTACTTTCCTATACACAATTTCTTGATTAAGAACTAAATAACATTAAAATAAAGTACTAATAATAAAAAAATAAAAGAATGCAGGAGGCCAACAAATTAACACAGTACAGTGCAATATATCATAAAACAAACAACACAGTTGCAGCTAGCATACAGGGCATTTCACAATAAATACTAAAATCATAGGAAAAATAATAACGTACAATAGCAGTATCAGTATATGTATCGTAAACAACCGTTGTCATTCGCGACAAATATAATGGAAGAGATAATGTAAAATTTGGCCAATTAATTTAACACATTAACAAACCACCTTATGTTTACAATGGTCAATTTAAAGCATCTGCGATTTGAAATTAAGAAAATTTAAACATTATGTGTGAAAATTAACAATAAAGTTTATGTTGAATATAGAAACATTTTTAAATATATCCAAACAAATTTTTTAAAAAGAGGAGGTTCCTAAGTGGAAAAGTTTTTAAAAGTCACAATCCTTCTCCATTTAACTTACATTTTCCATCTTCAGAGCTCGAATATTTTTAACAATAAAATTTCATACCTGCTCTTGATTAGCTAGCCTGCATAAGTTCCTTTATGGAGCTACTGTTTCTTTTAAAGTGAGTTTACCTGATGTCTTGCCATTTTTCACATTTAAGGATAGTGTGCTCCAGTTCCTTCATCTTTTCCACAGAAGCATCAGGCGCGCTTGCCAAAGAAATTGTTTTGGTAGACTTGAAATGCTCTTTGACCTGTCTGATTTAATAATCTAATTGATAATCTGATTTAAGCAAAAATTGCCTAATACTCTTTTTTTTCAACATCCTTTTCATATAAACTTTTAACTTGTATACCTTTGTGTGAATGATCCCACAATGCTTGCTAGTTTTGCATAGCATTTTTTCTCATTTCCATTTTCCTTTGTTGTTTGGTCTTGCAAAAATAAAAATTAGTTTCTTGTTTTTCAGTGACTTTCTTAGCAAAGTAATCAGCTCTCTCATTTCCTATGTTTCCAGCATGGGTCTTAGTCCACCCAAGTAGAACTTTACTGTTATTATCTCTCAAATTATTTTATTTCCAGAATAAATTTCCTATTTTCTTCTAATGACTCTATTGAAACCAAGGCTGATTATGAATCAGAATTGATATTGGCTTTAGCTGTTTGCCGTCTTTTCAACAATAAACTGCTTCTTAAATTGCTACCATTTCTGTGACAAATGCTGTTATTTCATTATTTAATCTCCACATTACATGTCCCTTTTAATTTTCATCTTCAAAAACAACCATTGTACAGCCAATTCTATCATTAATCTTACAACCATCTGCAAAGATATGTATTCCAATGTACACTACTGGCCAAAAGTATTGCAAGATTTTTAAAATTCAAAACATTTTTAGTTAATTTGAATACAATGGTTCACAACTGATGTCATGTGAACGTCAATGACGGTTTAGGCTTAGCAGAGCGTCTATTATGAGTCAGTGGAATCTAAAAGCATTGGTGTGGAAAACTTTTAAAAGACGACAAGCATTATGAAGACAGACACTTATTGATGACTATTTACATATGAAAAATATACAATTTAAACAAACTGAGACCTCCACTGTCTTACTGCAAGAAGAATAATCAGAATACAAAAGATGAGATCGATCTCTTATTTATATACGCCCTCCTGGATGATTTGCATATTACTGATGCCATTCTGCACACTGGAAACTATAGTGAAAAATCTGATTGTCTGTTCGTCCGATGACATCATAGCGGCGTCATATTGCTGATAACAGCTTATTTACATTTTCCACTGTGCAAGATGGCGTCAGCCTGTTTATCCTGAAGTTGAGAAGAATTTAATTCTAATGCCAACAATCGGCCCCCTTCTTATCAACTCCAAGACATTGCTGATAACAGCTTATTTACATTTTCCACTGTGCAAGATGGCGTCAGCCTATTTATCCTGAAGTTGAGAAGAATTTAATTCTAATGCCAACAATCGGCCCCCTTCTTATCAACTCCAAGACATTACAAAAACTATGCATATTCGGTTACAAAAACTTCAATTACAAAAAATACACTTACAAAACTTGAAAAATTTTGAAAGCTTGAAAAAGACAGTCTGATTAATACCAGGTCAAAACTCAATTAGTCAGGTACTGAACAGAGTAACCAAAAATTGTAAATTTTTCCAAAAATTTAGACTTTAAAAATTTCCGTACAAAACCTCATTAATTGTTCTTTAACCATAGGCTTAGTAAAAATATCTGCTAAATCTAATTTACTTTGTAAATACTTTAATTTAAATACCTTGTCACAAACTAAGTTTCTTAAAAAATGATACTTTATATCTATATGCTTGGTTCTCAAATGGTGAATTAGAAAAACTAATTGCTGCCTGATTGTCACAATATAATAAACAATCAATTAAGTTTAAATTTAAATAATCATTGTACAAAACATTCTTTATCCAGATCAGTTCCTTAGTTGCCTTCATTGTGGATAAGCTTATTCACCTTTGTTTGAACGTTCTCCACGAAATAGGAGTTTCATCCAAGAACAAGATATACCCACCAATGGAAACTATCGTTCCTATGAACAGCAAAGTCTGAATCTGAATAGCATTTAAGATTCAAATTATTAACTTTAGACAGATCTAATTTATAATTTCTTGTACTTTGTAAATAACCAAACAATTTTAACAAACTTTGCCAATGCTTATACCAGGATTAGACTGGAATTGCAATAATAGGTTCACTGCATACATTATGTCTGGTCTACTTCTTCCAGCAATAAGCATCCAAACATGTCAAACATCCTAGCAAATTTCTACAAGGAAGACGAGACACTTCTTCAGTTTCTAGCTTGGAACATGGTGAATCTAATTTGGACAATACCTGTCCCTTAGGAATAGTCAACAAGCTTATTGGAAACTTAAATTTGGAATATAAATTACAAACGTTATCAATATACGAATTTTGATGTATAAAAAGTTTACCGTCGACCTCTATAAATTCTATGCCTAAAAGCTTCTTAGTTTTGCCCAAAATCTTGAATTCAAAATGTCTCTTTAATAAACCCTATTCCCAGTTCCAAATCTTTCCTGTTTTTGGTGAACAAAATAATATCAACATATAATAATAATATCAATTTATTTTTATACATATAAACACAGTTGCACCATTCAAGTTTTAAAAGTTCAATTCATTGGGCATGTCATTCTAAAAACCACAAACCACTGCCGACTGCTTTGGTGCAGTCCATAAATTGCTCTCTTTAGTCGACCAACTTTATCTGTTTCACCAACAAAACCTTCGAGCTGGGACATGTAAATTACTTCATCTAAACTTGCATAAAGATAGGCATTATTAATATCAATTTGAACATTTAACCATTTAAACAAGCATACAAATACAGTAAAAAATAATCTGATAATCAAGAAATTTACAACAGGACTTAAATCCTCGTCATAACTCTCTCCTTTAATTTGATTAAATCCCTGTACAACCAAACTAGCCTTATAAGTAACTATTTCATTTCTCTCATTTGTTTTTAACGTATACACCCATCTATTGCCTAATATTTTTGCATCTTTTGGAGGCTTTATGAGCTCTAAAACATTGTGCTCATACATAACCTTTAACTCTCTGTTCATTGCATCCTCTTTTTAGATGCCTCGGGTGCTTTGTTATCTTCATTATATGTTCTCGGAATTTTTACTTCTAATAAGTTTGCTTCTTTTAAATTTAACAGGTCTGAGATTTTGACCCACTCTTTATTCTTTCTGCTAAAATTAAATAAATTTTTATCACATTGAATTTTATTTCTTTCACAATAACCTATTACTCCGTTAAATGATCTCAGCCTAACATTAGTTCTCTCAATACCATAATAAATATATGTTCTCGAACTATCACTACGAGGAACAGCCTTATGCACCCAATCAATAGACTCGCATGGAGTTACCTTTTGTCATAAACTAGTCTCCAAGTTCATATTAGTTGTTTCTTCTATCTCAGCTATAGGTTTAAGTGTACTTTCAACTGCTCTTGGAGATCCTGATAGATTAATTAAATCATCATCAGCTATTGAAAAAATGTCGCCATCTTCTGGAAAATCTTTAAATAAAGTGAAACTTGAACCTTTAGAATCTTGCACTAAATCAACTCCCCTTTTAGTCTCATCAAACTTGACATTAATAGTTTCTATAACTCTCTGGCCTTCTAATAATAAAATTAGGTACCCCTTAGTTGTTCGTGCATACCCACACATTATTCCCAGTTTAGCTCGCATATCGAGCTTCTTCCTGGTCTGTTTAGGGACTCCAACATAAGCTACACAACCAAATTTTTCTAAATGAGAGGCTGAGGGTTTCCAACCAGAATACAACTCAAATGGCGTTTTCTTATTCTTATGGCAAGCTCGATTCCATATATAAATGAAGCACAACAGAGCTTCAGCCCAAAACTTTTGAAACATCCCACTGGACTTCTATAAAGCTTTAACACCATCTAAAGCTGTCAGATTAAACCTTTTGGTCACACCATTCATTTCAGGTCTGTATGGATTAGTCTTTTCGTGATGAAATTTTAACTTATCAAGAAATTTCTCAAACTCCTGGTTACAAAACTCGGGTCCTTCGTCAGTTCCCAACAGAAATTGCCCTTTTATTTAAGAACCTTTCAGCCCTTTTCTGAAATCTTATAAATGTCTGAAAAGCATCAGATTTATTCCTGATGGGAAAATCATCTACTATGATCTATAATCATCTTTATGACCTTACGAGAAAAATCATCTACTATCGTAAAAAAGTATCTATTACCACCCTGAGATAAAACTGGAAGTGGGCCACATAAATCCAAATGTAACAACTCAAGAGGATGTTTTGACCTATTGATTTAAAAGACACTCTCCTTGACTTAGTAAGTTTACATGAAATACAATCTTCAATTAACCCAAACAACTCGGGTAGTCCTCCAACACTCTTATTCTTACTAGTATTCAAGATATAATCATTATTAATGTGACAAAATCTTTCATGCCACAATTCACTAGTATTAAATTTTTCAACTTGATTCGCTGATAAGTTAACCTAGACGCTTATACCTTTACTCTTAGTTACATACTTAGAAGGTTTTAGAAAATACAGATTTTTTCTTAATGCATAAAACAGCTTATTTCAATTTTTATCATATACTTGAATTTTACCCTTACTTTCAACGAAGTTAATACCTAATTTTTCAAGTTTACCTCCTGATAAAAGGTTTCTACGTAATTTAGGATTGTATAAAACATCTTTTAAAACGATAGCACTAAATTTACCATCTTTATCCTTTACTAAAAAATGAATTATGCCTTTACCCTCAACTGGGTTTTCTTTTTCCCCAACAGCAAGTGACATCTGCATATTGCTAACTGGTTCAAAGCTATAATATAAACTTTTATTACTTCAAAAAGTGTACAGTAGCAGCTGTATCAAAGACACAGTTCGTATTTTGACTGAAATCGGAAGAATTTGCCTCATGACTTACAGTCCATAAACCATTGTTAGAAGAAAGCTATCTGGGCTCTGGGCCCATAACCATTTGATGGCCTGTGAAAGTCAGTGACTGTTTAGGCTTAGCAGAGCGTCTATTATGCATCAGTGGAATCTAAAAGCATTGGTGTGGAAGACTTAAAAGACGACTAGCATTATGAAGACAGACATTTATTGATGACTATTTACATATGAAACATATACAGTTTAAACAGACTGTGAGTCTTTCATAGTCTTACTGCAAGGAGAATAATCAGAATGCAAAAGATGAGATCGATCTCTTATTCATATACGCCCTCCTGGACAATTTTCATATTACTGATGTCATTCTGCACACCGGAAATTATAGTGAAAAATCTGATTGGCTGTTCATCCGATGATGTCATAGCGGCGTCATATTGCTGATAATAGCTTATTCATATTTTCCACTGTGCAAGATAGTGTCAGCCTGTTTATCCTGAAGTTGAGAAGAATTTAATTCTAATGCCAACAACAATCAGTTGTGGATAATCGTGGGAACTCACAATTTACAGTGAATATTTTGTCACTGGGACATTTAGGGGACTGCCCACAAATTGATGAATACACAAATTATTTGGGCTCACCCTGTTGCACAGAAAGCTGATAATGTTTTGTAACTTTCAGCAATCATTTTGAATTTTATGCTTACATGCATTTTCATAAAAATATCATGAATATTCAGGAAGATATAAAGGTTTCTTTAAAACATCCCAAATTTTTCGCATGTGTTTTGTTTATAACATCCATAGTTTTCTTTCAAATTTTGCGAAACTTACAGAATACACAACAATAAGTTAGAGAAGCATTCTTTTAAAATTTGAAGTAGATACGTTGAATAGTAAAGGAAATTTGAGCATTTTTAGTAAATAATGCTTTACTGCACATGCTCAAAACGTAGTGTAATTTTTTCGTCATAACTTCAAAGCCGGATGTGTAGGGCAACTTATATACAAATGCCAGCTGAATACCGTTAAGATTCAGAAAGTTGTCAGCATTGCAAAGAACTAAATTTTAGATTCTTTCTATGGGAAGCTAAATGATGAGGGGTTTCCAACAAATTGATATTGTTGTAACTTGAATTTACCGGATTTAAATCCAGTTGAGGATCTATGGAGTATGATGGGCAGAAAAATATCCCAAAATGAACTTAAAACAAAATAAGAATTTCAGGAAACTGAAATTAAATTATGGAACCATGAAATTACAGAAAAAGAGGTTGCAAAAAACTCATTGATTCCACAGACTAGAAGCGGACCAACAAAATATTACAGGAATTCTGGTTGAATTGTACTGATTTATTAGTTCTGCTGCTGAAAAGAACTTAGAATGTAGAATTTTTTTTGTATCCATTATTTAATGTATGACTGTTTTCACAAATCTGTAACTTTTAGTTTTAGTCTCTTCTTGTATCTGTATATCTCTCTATATAAAAAGCAATGTTTGTGTGTATCTCTGTGTGTGTGCGATGTTTAGACATAAAAATTGCACGTACAGGCTTGAAATTTGGCACACAGGTAGTACTAATGGTGACTCAATGCACCTCGAAGCCCGATTTTAAAAATTTGATTTAGAAAATTTATTTCATATTTTGTGGTTTTTTGAGTGATTTTTCATACTCATTTCTCCATTGCATTTTTTTTAATAAACGTATCAAGGAAATAGATACACCATAAGAAAGAACAAACAATTTCCGTTCTAATGAAGTTTACTTTAAACGTCTAAAAGTTTGTTTTAAACAAAAAAGTTGCCATACAATATTTTTCCTAATTTTATGAAATTTTTAAAAATATTTTTGGTATAATTTACAACAATACTTTTCATTGTTTCAATGCAATTAAAACTATTTTCATTGTTTAAATATTTTACTGCGTGTTTCTCTTTTTTTGTTGCAAGCTGATTTAATATCCTAATACATTTTGCTTTCATACCTTATTTCACCAAAATTTTTGTGGAATCTGTAAACCAAGCTCTCTGAGACATTATGTTTATTAATCTTCTATCTCTCTGTATAAAAAAGGCAATGTTTGTGTGATGTGTGATGTTTAGACTAAAATATTACACATACAGCCCTGAAATTTGGCACACAGGTAGTCTGATTGTGCCTCAATGCACCTCGAAGCCAGAATTTTAAAATTCAATTTAGAAAACTTTTTATTTTATATTTTGTTGTGGAACCTAACATTTTCTGACAAATATTAGATAGTACAATTATTGCTTCCAGATTACCTCTTTTGGTACAACATAAGATATTAGAGAGTCTGGGCACATGCCGACATCCAACGTTCAAGGTCAAGTTTATCACCGCATCGGGAGTCTGTTCCCTCTACCAAGCAAAGTGCCTAAATTTCTTCAAATATATTTTGTAGGAGATGGTACACAACAAACAGAGCAGTGTTACAAAAATGTTCCGCAAACAATACAAGACATAGTACTTCAGTTGCAAGATATGCTTGATCATCACACTGCTATGTCCTGAGCTTCAAATCGGCCATGAATAAGATCAGCCCTGAATTCAAAGTGGTAATCTTAGCACACAAAACCCCACATGGTGAGAATGAAAGGCGTTTTAATGCATCAACAAAAGATGAAGTGGCTTTAATCATGGTATGAGAACAACATGGAGCAAGAGACATAATTTTAGAGGAAAGAAGTGGCACCATAAAGAAAATTCCTGATGCGCATAGGTCTTGTGATGCACTACAATATCCACTCATATTTTGTCTGGGGGATGATGGATATTATTTTGAACTCTGCCAAAGAAATCCAATGTTATGGAATACCATAAACTAAGAAGATTTCTGCTATGCAGTCCTACACATACAGAATGATGCAACACATTTCAGATTTCAGCATGTTACTGAGAAGCAAGGCCTTTCTTCATCAATTTAAATGTATGCCAAGATTGTATCAAAAAGGCTGTTATACATATGACTAAATCAAAGGACGCTGAGAGTGGAACAGTATGTACATTTAAGGGATGCAGTTATGAAAGATGGTAATGTTGCCGACATCGGCCAGTTGATAATCTTGTCTTCCAGCTTTACTGGAGGTCCTAGATACATGCGCGAGCGTACTCAAGATACCATGACCTACATGAAAAACCTCTTAAATGTTTTCAGGTTCCGAGATAATAACCATGTCATGGGCAATGCCGTGCGGGTGCTGCTAGTATATATATAAAACAAATTTTGTTAAATAAGTTACTCAAAACTTGTCTTTCACTTACTTTAAGTAGTGTTTCACAAAAATTTAAAACCAAGCTATGTGGAAACAATTGGCAAATAATGTATCTCGAAATACTTTTGACCAGTACTGTCATACTTGTATTACAATTCTAATGTTAATGCAAAAAGTGTGATTAGCTTAATGATATTTATTGCTATTTATAATGCCTAAATTAATGCAACTTAAATTATGTACTTGATTTATAAAAATGCATGGGTATTTAGCCTATTTCTAACCTTCATACAATCAATATAACTGTTTGACGATTCAAGTTTCAAGAATTTGTGGATTTCGAATTTTAAAAATCTTGCAATACTTTTGTCCAGTAGTGTAATTTGTTTCATTAAAAGTTCTCCAAGGTATAGAGGTGATTTTCCATGGACTCATTTGTAGTATAATGAAAGTTGATAGAGGTCCCATTTTTTTCCTAAATTTTTAATGTATTGCAGTTGATGCCATATTTTATTCTCTTCTTTGATTTTAATGCTGATTGGTGGCAACCTGTCAAAAGGTTCAAAGCAATCGTAAAAAGAAAAAAAGAAATATATATTCTATGGGTAAATTCAAACTAACAAGGGGGAGGCAGCGACTTGGGAAATTCAGTTCGGGATGAGACTTAGTATATTAATAGGGTTAATAACCTTTATATAATAACGTTTAGGGTGTTCATCCATTAAAATAATAAAGCGCAATAGCCAGCCAATTCAGAGAAAATAATCCTCAAACTGTTGGTACAACCTTTATACAAGTAAGTTGCGGCCATTGATAAGCGAATTGGCATGGTCGATAGAGTACTGGTATTCTAACCCTTTAGTCAAGGTTCGAATCAGGGAGGGTCCACAAACGCAATACGCAGGTATTTCCGTGCATTACGTCGTATTGGGACAGATTTCGAAACTCTCTGCTATTCCATGGTGTTTCGAATTAAAGAGATAAATTTATTCCATCTGTAAAAAACTTCAAAAATACTCGATTAATGTTTCGTTATTGTATCTTCTTCATTTTACATCACTAGACTGCTTTCCATTGCTTATGAATTCCGCGTCATGAATTTTCATTTTTAATGAAAATGATTCCTGGTTCTTCTCTTTTTATATACTTTACAGCAATTCCAAATTGTCGATTTGCTTTTTGAGAATACTATTTGCTTTTTTTTGCTGCCTAAAAGCAGTTTTTGATGAATGAAGATGAATAATATGATTTTTTGGGCTTATTTATGTCTAGTCTGGCTTATTATGTTTAGTATATTAGTACATGCACAGGCACATAAACATTGGATGAACATATTCTCAATACTGTCAACAACTAAACAGGCTGTTTGCACATTTTTTTAGACGATTTTTATGATTTTTTTAAGAACTACTTTACATAATTTTTTTGTGTTTTAAATGTTCAGTTTGATAACCCTTATTCTTAACAATCTTTCTACATCGAACTTCCATTACAATAATGCCTTTTGTAGTATCGGCAGAGGTATTTTGTTCAATTCCTCTTTAACAGCTTTCCAAGGTCCAAAACGGTCAAGTCGATGTTTGGATAATGCACTTTTTAAAAGTCCAAAAGGGCAAAAGTTTATGGCTGCGATCAGGAGATTTAGCAGAAATATCAATGAAGGGTAGAGTCTTTATAACAATTTCATGTTCTATTTTTTCCAGGAGAATTAACAGTGGGGTGTGATCTGTGGCTGGATGCTTTGTCTTAATACAGTTCTATTGATTAATGGTATTGTGGGTTAAGAGATGGTATTTCATATTTGAAGATTGGGGATAAAATATGCTCCTGATAGTATGTGGAGTTGATCTTAACATTTTTCTCCACTCTCTTTACTTTTATTTTACCATTATATGAAAAACCAAGAACAATCATATATGCCTTAGAAGACACTTTCTTTAGATTCTTTAAACCATGTTTTAAAAATTTTTCCTCCTCTTTGATGATAATAAATTGAACTTTTATTCTTGCAGTCATTTAAATAGACCTAAGCTCGCATCTATTTTTACAACATTTTTCTCCTAAGAAATGGATTTCATAAAGAATTCTGCAGCATGTTCTGCGTTCAGCAATATGACATGGAGAAAGAAGGTGATCGTTGTATGTTTTTGGCCTTTTTAAGATTTGAATCGGTGTTAGTAGTTTTGTTCACAGTTGATACTGAGCATTTTAATGATTTTACATCAAAGTTTGACTTGAAGGATTTTCTTTTAACATTAAAGGTCTCACCTTTGCAATATCTGAAGAACTGCATTTGTTCCTTGGATGCATATTTGGTACAATTTTTCCATTTGAAAGACTTACACAATTTTTTTCATTTTTTATTAACAAAATTACATATTGCGACTTAAGATATCGAAAAACCGTAACTTTCACAACGTCTTTGAGTAGTTGAAAAAGATTTCACTCCTCGGAAAGAGCAAAAACGTAGCTATTCATCCATCGCTTTTTTAAAAGCTCCATTTTCGTTGCAAATAATAATTTGCTTCCAACCAAAAAAATTTAGATTTGAGATGATTACTTATGCTTTCAAAAATCTAATTGTTGTGAATTAAATTCCACACAGACGAATTTTTCTTACAGGGAAACAAAATCGCCTAAAAAATGTGTGAACAGCGTCTGTACAACCTGTCTATAACAATATTTTTTCTAGGTCCCTATAATATCGTTATAAACAGGTTTTACTGCATTTATTGATAAAACAATATAATTTATATCTTTCTGCAATTGTTAATTGGTTTTTAGTTTTAATTAACATTTTTTATTTGATGTCTTCTTTGATGAATAATTTTAAGAATTTTTTTTCATATTTGATTTAAATTCACTTCTCACTTTAAAATTTTAAGTATATATATGTCTGTTTGCATTTGTTGTTCCATCAGTTATTAGAGACTCCTATCACATCTTGCCACTGGATTTTGTTAGGATCGAAGTTATTCAAATATGCATAGAGCAAAACAATTCTCCTTCTTCCCTGCATCTCATTCTGTGATGTTTAGAAAATAGTAATGTGTTTTCCATTTTTTTAAAATGTGAATCACACTCTTAAAGCATAAGCAGTTTTTGTGGAAATGTCTGAAACAAAACCCGTGCACTTAACTAGCATGTGGAGAACATGATGTATCCAGATACTGTTCTTGCCAAACAGCCTACTGTTTGAGGAAATTATATATTAATGAAGAGGCCTTGGCCATGTTGTGCAAACTAAAGTGTGTTGCTTTTATAAAGATCCAGTAAGTTAAAAATTTTAGTTACTGCAAAAGTCACATCAAAATGTAAATATTACTTTTTGGATGTGTCTTAATAATTATTTCTTTATTATTATGTTGTAAAGGGTATTTGTAAAGATTTCACTATCTTATGTTTTATATGGATAATTGTTTTGTTTTTCATCGGAACTGAATTTTGAAAATTAGGAATAGGTTTCAGATTATATGATTTAATAATCTTCATTGGTAAAAGAGAAAATAAATGTTAGGTAGGAAATGTCATGTATGGATCCTATTCTAGCAGGGTGATCTGATCCTCCTGCCTTAAATGGATATTCTATTTATTTTATATCTTTTAACATTTTTTGATGTTAAGATTGGGATTTGTTTTGCCAAAATTTTACTTCTGTATATTATTTTATATTTCAGAGTTAAAATAAATTATTCTAAATTATCGTTCACATTAATATTATTATACATGATTCTGGTTGCTAAGCCATCTAAAATCAAAAGACAATATAAGTGTTATTTTCTTTTTTCTGATATTTATTTCAGATGAAAAAATAATTGAAATGTTAATTAATTTCCAATTTTTTTAATAGAAAGATTGCAAGAAGAGGAAAGGCCATGCATGTCTTCATTTTAAACCTTCGTTGTTCCCGTTCTTTTCTAAAATGCAAAGTTCAGAAACTAAAGGTAAAGGTGTAAAATGTGCTTTTTTAAAAAAAATTCTCTTTGGAAATGACCTATAAAAATTGGACCTATGAAATTGAGTTTTGACAATAACTGTTAATTTTTAGGACATTTTTTATATGAATAAAATCATTTATTTAGAGAAGTTTTCAGTACTTTACTTAAAGCTATTGGATTATAAAAAATATTTTTCAGGAAATATATAATTTTGCTGCCTTTCTTTGTTATGCTGTTTTCAGTGTACAGTAGAACCCTATTAATCCGAACCCCACTAATCCGAAATTCTGGTTAATCAGAACAGATTTCATTTTCGAAAATTATATGTAATTGAAAAGATTACCTGAAAAGATTTAAACATACTAAAAACAAAAAAGTACTTTTTCAGCATGCATAATTTTGTACACATTGAAGAAACTAATGCAATAATTCAAGGATCACATTTACATTTAATAAAAACACGTTACATTAACACATCACATACACATTTACATTAACGATCTTTTGGGGTGAAGAAAGAGCACATCCATTATTCTAATGAAAAGGGGAGACATATTCTCTTTCTATTGCTTTTGAATAAAAGAATTCAAGAGATAGTAGTACTGAGTACTTATAGCTTACATATTTTTAGCACACATCTTTTTCTTTTCAATTTTTATCGGAATTTCGGGTAATCCGAACAGGCACCGGTCCCAATTAGTTCGGATTAGTTGGGTTCTACTGTATTTTAAACTAGCCGCCTACGGCGACCAGCTGGTTCGCCAATCTTGTATTAATAGTAATAAAGCAATTAAGGCTGACATTTTCAACATTTCAATTTTTGTAAGCTGAAAGCAATAATTGCAATAAGGACAAAGAAATTAATTTAAAAACACAAACTGTCAACAGGTTAATTAGTAAAACCTAATTTTAATTTTTTATACACAAATCGAATATGTATAGGATGTGTTTGCATATAATGAACTTTGAGTTAATTCCTTATGTTTAAGAGTTTAAAAATGATAAGTAAAAAGATTCTTTTAAGAAAAAGTAGTGGAAAAGCTTTTAATAAGTAATGAAAAATTTGAAGTACAATAATTAAATCCCTCAGCTAAAAAAAATTTACATATTAAAACTAATTAAAACTCAAAATAACTAAATGAAGTTTTTTTTTCTAAAAAAAAAAGAATTGATTACATTTTATGAAACACAAAAATAAATTCATGATAACCATTTGAATCTAGTCAATAAAAACAACCATTTATATATTTAAAAAAATAATGAATTGAAATGCATGAAAAAAACCCCCAAATCTTGAATAATTATTCTGTGCATAACAAAACTACAAACACACACTAAGAAATTAAATATGCATAAACTATAAAAATGCAAATTATCAAATAATAGCAAATGATAAAAAATGAACTAAAGCAGATATATGGTTTGGATAATAGTTATTCTCTCCACCCAAAGTTACTTCATATCTGTTAAGTATTAAAACTCAAAAAATCCATATCATTCTCGGTGCAAAACAAAATATACATGCTAGGATAATTACTACTCTCTGTGCTTAAAAAAATTTATACACCCATGCATAAAAAAAAATTAAGCACCTATAAAACATGCATACATCTGATTAATCATTATCTCTGCGGAATAAAACATGAAAAGTAATAGGATTCTTGCCACGTCACTTCTTTCTCTCTTTTTATCCTTATATTTCGCATAAATCTTAAATTTTCTGTTCAAATTATCTGTGCAATCTCACTCTGAAACTGTTTTTCACTTTCACTCATTTTTTAAGGGTGATATTACTTGAATACAGGCATATTCTGGATATTTGCAAATTTTCATGCCGATTTGTTGATTTTTGACCCTATCTTTTAATTTTAAATATTTATATCAATGTAAATAGTCTAAAAAGCTTCACACCTTCTAGACATTCATTTTCGTATGCCTCTTATATGGGTGCATCACCTATTTTATTAGTAAGGTACTCAATCACAGTGATTGCTTGCCACATTACTTTGTAACGAAGAAGCAAGTTTGAAGTTTTTACCCCTTTTTATTCTTATTTCACATAAATCTTAAATTTTTCTGTTCAAATTATCTGTATAATCTCACTCTGAAGCTGTTTTTTGCTTTCATTCTCTTTTTAAGGGTAATATTACTTGAAAATAAGCATATTCTGGATATTTGCAAATTTCCATGCCGATATGTTGATTTTTGACCCTATCTTTTAATTTTAAATATTTATATCAATGTAAATAGTCTAAAAAACTTCACACCTTCTAGACATTCATTTTCGTATGCCTCTTATATGGGTGCATCACCTATTTTATTAGTAAGGTACTCAATCACAGGGATTGCTTGCCACATTACTTTGTAACGAAGAAGCAAGTTTGAAGTTTTTACCCCTTTTTATTCTTATTTCACATAAATCTTAAATTTTTCTGTTCAAATTAACTGTGTAAACTCACTTGGATGCTGTTTTTCGCTAGTGCAAATGAAGGTGCAGTCTCGCACAATATCCCAATAACAGTTTTTAAATCATCAAAATCCACTGCACCAGATTTATCTAACAACAACATTCGAAGGTAGTATCTATCAGTATCCCATAACATTATGGTTTTAAACACTAAGAAACACATACAGACAAAGCTTGTAAAATCTTTATTTAGTATCTATAAACATTAAAAACAAAAATTAAATTTAATAGCTAATGTGAAATTCTAAGCTAAAATTGTATGTATCTTAGGAATAATTATTATTCTCAGTGCGAAACAAAATTTACATGCTAGAATTGTAATGTATGTGTATTAAAACATGCATACATATGATTAATCATTCTCTCTGCGGAATAAAACATACAAAGTAAACTTCAAAAACATACATTATCTTTAAATACCAAAGTATACCATTAAAGTATTGGCTAAAATGTTTTTACATTATAATTTTAAACACAATGACACACATACACACAAATGTTCTAAAATCTTTCAACTTTAAAACACACACACACTTATAAATTTATTATCTATAAACTGTTAAGAAACAAATTACTAATAATATGATTCTAACAAAAAAGAACTAATTATAATTTAGCTAATTTACCATTCATAACCTATGGTTTAGGCATAAGTATTCATTGATAGTAAGTTTGTTTTGATGTTGCGCGCCGAGAATGAGACGTAGATAAACATCTCTTTGGCCCCTCCTACTTACTCTCGTACCCAAATAACTATAAGATTCTGATGACTTTAAAAATTTATAAAAATTATATAAAATTTTGCACAATAATAAAACTGGTATCGTTGGAAAGATAATTTTTTGCTCTTTAAAATGACATAAAAATTTGTTTTGTCCATTAATTCATTCGGAAGTTATTGGCAAAAAACGGCGAAATTTGGTTTAATTTTTAAATAATTTAAATTTGAATCAAAATTTCAAAAAAACGGCTCCGAGGTGCACATCTTCAGCATCTAAAGTATATCTGTGCCAAATTTGGTAGCTCTATGTTCTACGGTCTGTTCTGTACACCGCCCACAGACAAACAGACAGACATTCATCTTTATTAGTAGTAGAGATGAAACTATCAGTCATATACTTATCTTCAAATGACTTCATTAAACTTTTATTACTTGGAAATAAATATCTTTTTTATTTAGCAGTGTAAGAAAATAAATAATATAACATGAGGATTACCTATTTTTTATTGCAGTTAATATGAAATTTTTGATTAATCTTGTAACAAATCATTCCCTTTCCTAAAAGAGTTACCATACTACAGTGCTCCAAAATAAACAGAAAATTGCAGCTTTTTGCAATGTGCTATTTCTAACAAGATTAAAAGTTGTACGGGAAACCAGGACAAGATGGTAATGTTAACATTTAACCACTAATGTGAGGGGCTGGTGTACGGAGTGCACCATTAAATTTTTCTTGCTGTGAATTTTCTACTGAGCCCTTCCATCCCCCCTCTAACCTAATAAGAACATCCCCCATAACCGATTTGCTCAGTCTGAGTTCCACCTTCCATTCTAAGCATTTCTTTGTGCTCAGGTTACGTGGGTGAACTCAGCACTTCTCCCCTTCAAAATACTAATGAAATTAATTGTGTCTCCTGAAAAGAGGCACACACAGGAAAACTGATAAATTAAGTACAGTGAGAGGAATTTTCAACTCTTTCACTGAAAACTACTAGGAATTTTATACAATTGGTGACCAATTCACGATCGACGAAAAATTGGAGTCCTTACGTGGGAGATGCTTGTTTATTCCATATATGCCAAATACATTTTTTTCTTTTCTATTTATCTGTCATATTTTTCTCCATTTCGCTCTATTATGGTTCCTCAACATATGAAAGTAATAAACTAAGAAAAATGGGTGAAAATTTGAAGTAGAGGGTGGAGAAAACAACCTGGCATACTCCATACTCCTCCCCTTCCAAATTGTACCTTACACAAGCCCATCCCACGAAGGGTTTACCAATTTTAATAAATTCTGTTTTTGAGGTAAATATTTTTTCTTTGCATGTATTATTAGATTGGCCTTTTGTTGTGTTGTACTTAAATTGAGAAATTTTTATTTTAATATTATGAAAGCTATTTTACCATTTAAAAAAAGCAAAGTGAAAGTTCCAACTTGCTGGTGTACCAGGCAAGATGACTTTGAACACGGGGCAAGGTGAAAATTATGATAAAAGCTCAATAAATTTTTATTTTTAGAAAATATAACATGGTTCGTACGCTTTTAAAAAACCTTGAAAAGTGCTTGAACAAAAAAGTTTCATTTTCAAGTGCTTGAAAAACAAAAAAATGTGTTTAAAGTCCTTGAATTTTAGGATTTGTTCATAAAATGTGTTTAAAGTCTGAATTTTAGGATTTCTTCGAAAACTTAAGGAAAGTCGAAAAAATTCCTATCAAAAACCACCTTCTCCCCCATTCAATAATGGGATAGTCTTTCAGCAGCCGGTCACGTGACCTTTTTCTCCTTTCTTAGCGTAGCGTGCTTATCTCTGCTTAGGTATCTCTTGTAGTGTGGTGGGTGAAAGTATATTCGCATAATTTTATTCTGTTTTCGCTGTTTCGCATTCCACATGTTTTTGTTTTCATTTATGATTTAAAATTATTTGTAGATAATGGCTGGTAAATGCATCTTTAATAATGCATGGCTGGAAAAGCCTGAATACAAAATGTGGTTGCAAAGAAAAGTGTTGGATGTCCATTCTGCACGATTTGTTATCAAAATTTCAGTGTTGCGTTGATGGGCGAAAGCGTTGTGAAAAGCCATACGAAGAGCCGAAAGCACATCGATTTACAGTCAGCAAGAAGAACCCCAATGAACGTGGTCGGAATGATAAAAATACCCCAGAAAGCATTCATCAACCACAGCACTCACCATCGTTATCTGCCGCATCTTCAACTTCAAATATTGGCAATATTGAATCCCATGTGGTTAAAAATGATGTCTTAGATGCTGAAATTTTGTGGACTTGAAAGACTAAAAAATCATGGCTCTTATAAAGTGAATGAGAAACCTGCATATTATGCAGCATTTGACATCTTCCTTATTTGGAAAATCTCTTGCAAGAAAATTTAAACAAAAAGAATTTTGTGTTGCTATTTGATGAAAGCCTCAGTATGATGAGACAAGAAAAACAAAATGGTCATTTATGTCCGGTATTGGCACCAGAACAGAGTTAGTACCATATATTTTAATTCTGTATTTTTGGGGCATAGCAGGTCATCTGACATATTTGAAGAGTTCATATCTGCCATAGCAAAATTGAAATTTTCCAAAACCATACAAATACTGATGGATGGCCTCAATGTAAATTAGAAGTTTTATAGCATGCTACAAGATTATTATTTTAAGGAATTTGGCAAAAACTTGCTTAATATTGGTATCTGTGGTCTCCATATCATGCCCAATGCCTTCAAGGCTGGGTGTATTGCAAGCACATGGAGAATTGTGGATTTTTTAACTGCATTGTATTATTTGTTTAAAAATTCACCTGCTCTCAGAGATGATTTCCTGAAAAAATCAGAAGGAGCATTACCAAAAAATGTGCCAGCTAGTGAATCTGCTATAAATTTTCTCCCCAGCATTAAAACATACATTGTTTCTGTTGATATGGGAGAGCATAACCAACCAAATTGCAAGTCATATATGCCTGTGTTAAAACTCAGGCATATGAGTGACAATCTGCTTTCTGTGAAGTTGAAAGTTTTCCACTCCATAGCAAAAGTTTTGTTGCCTTTTTTAACAAAATATCAGACTGACAAACCAATGCTGTTCTTTCTGCCTGAAGATTTGAAAAAAATTGTAAACCTTCTACTGCAGTGTTTTGTATTATCCAAGAATTTAAACACTGCAACTACTTTGCAAAAGCTTTTATGTTTGGATATTAACAATCCCAAAATTCACAAACCAATTGAAAATATTGATCTGGGGTTTTCTGCAGAAAAAGAGTCCCAGTCCTTGCATGTTTCAAAAAAAAAAAAATTACTGACCTGTCAAATTTTTGATTTAAGAATGGATTGCAAAAAGTTCCTGATAAAGGCAACAATAAAGCTGCTTGAAAAATCTCCACTGCAGCACAGTATTGTAAGGAATTTATCCTGTTTAGATCCTAGGAATATGACTGATAAAAGGAAATGTTTAAATAAAATGAACCATATCTTAAATTCAATGATTGAAGCAAAACATGTTGATGAAAATGCATGTGATGAGATTTTAATGGAATTCAATGACTATTTAGATAATGTGGCTTTGAAACAATCAGATTTTTCTGAATTTTTTCCAGAAAACTCGAGAGTTGATGAATTTTTCTATGAGACAATGAACACTAGTAAATATAGAAATTTGTGGAAAGGGGTTGAAATATGGTTACTACTCAGCCTTGGGCAAGCAACTGTTGAAACAGGATTTAGTATCAACAAGAAAGTAGAAGTTGAGAATATGAAGGAGCTTTCGTATGTTTCCCAGAGACTCGTATGTGATTGCATCAATTCAAGAGGTGGCAGTATACATAATATTAAAATAACAAACATGATGTGCACCATTGTGTCTAATGCTAGGCAAAAATATATGAAATACTTAGAGGATAAGAAACTGCTGTCATCCCAGAACAAGAGAAAAAAACCTAACTTCTGTTGAAATACAAGAACTGAAAAAAAAAATGATTGGAAAAAGATATCAAGGCTTTGATAAAGTCTGCAGATGAATTTGCAGAAAAAGCTGAGGAGAATGATGATGCGACTTCAATTTGCAAATCTAATAGTTTAAGGAGATCTGCTAAAGCAAAAGAAGAGAAATTACTTGAAATCACTAATGCAATAAAAGATTTAGAAAAGAAAATTGGCTAAATGACTTTACTTTTTTTACTAAACTTTTTCATATTTTGACTTTTAACCATTCATGCTGTCAGTAATTTGTGTTAAGCGTGTTCACGTTAATGAGGTTCAACTGTATTGAGAAATCTGTAACTTAATTTCAAAATGCTTGTTAATTTTAAAGTTAAAATGATATTTAAAAATTCTAAAGTGTCTATTGAATTAAAATTATGCTTTACAGTTCTTTAAATGAAGTAATAATTCTTTTAAATAGACAGGAAATGTGACGTTTTCTTATTTATTGAATGAAGCTTATTCTGTAACCATCATTATGTGTAACTTGCAGTGTGCTGCATTATGTGTATGTTTTGACTTTCTTTGAAAAGCGCTTGAAATTATTTTGTTCTTAAGTGTATGAACCATGTATAAGGTAGAACACTAATTAATTAAACATTGTTATGTATTCTTTCCTTGATTAGTATGTAATGAAAGGGTTATTTTAGTTAAAATTTGAGCTCATAGTAAATTAATATTCAAAATCAGTGATATTTATTTGCAAAAATTATACACAAATTCTCCTCAGAGTCTGAGTAGCTCTCGGACCACCATGTGTGGCACTTGCAACACTCTATTTAATCTTCTGATGGAGGGTCAACAAAGATCATATTGCATGCAGGAATCTCATCGCACATGTTATATTTTCTTTGGAAGTTTGAACCAACGACGTCACGAGTGTCGGAAGTTTTTGGCTTTTTAAAGGAATACAGTGCCACTATCTGTTTATAATAACTCCTTTTATGCACCCTAGACTCTTTTTTGCTGCTTTAAATGTTCTTCCACCTTCTGTGTGTGTTTCTGAACCAACATATCTTTCATAGGTAAGCTTATTAAAATGCCTTGCAACATGTTATGGGACAGATAGCTCAGGAAAATTATACAAAATAAATAAAAAAAATTCATATACTCTTCAAAAAGAAAACAGTAAAAAGCGCTTGGGGCAAGATGACGAGATCGTCAACTTGGCCCGGTCTTGTCCTGATCGGAAATATTAAAAAAATTTTTTTTGGTGGGATTATCAAGAATTAGATAAAAAATAGTGTTTTTGAAAAGCATATTTATAAGGTAGTCAGTTATGCATAGCAAAGAATAAACAAATATCTTGGGTGTCAGTCCACTAGATCTTACCGTTGAAGGTCTTGAAAATTACAACATATCAGGCAGAAAACATAAGCACCATATAACAAACAATGAAATGGTGTCAGTGGCTTCACTATCGATTTTTTAGTGTGCAGAAGTGTAGAGGGCTTGTAGTATCCGTAAGGTGGCGTTACCTAGTAGTGTGAACTTAAATAAGCCATCTTGCCTTGATTTCTCCTACTTTAAATTTTGATATCTATTTCAGATTTAAAAAGGTTTTGTTGCTTATCTCTCCAGAGGGAGAGAGATATAGACAAGTATATCATTATAGCTTAATTCTATGGAAATTAAAATAGATATGGTAGTAGCTAATGTTTTTTTGCACCAGTTCACTTTGACAGTTTGTCCAGATGGTGTCATGTCCTAGAAATCTTAGAAATTTTGTCTATATTTCTAAGTTCATCTAAATCATGCTGATCTGTTTTTAAAATTTTAAGTATAATGATTAACATTTTGTTAAACTTAACATCCCACCAAGGAAATGACAATTAGAATACTAATGAATGTACAAAATATGTTTCTCTGCAATTCACTTGTCTATGATTTCTATCGTAAAAGCTAATTTTTGTATATATTGTGCAGAGATGGTTATTTATGACCTTTTTTTCCCCCATGCAATTATGTTGTATTAGTGTATGATAGTCACTTTGTTCTACTATCGGATGTTGCAAATTTCTCCATGATTTCTATTTTACATTGGTATGCGTTTATTAACCATTTTCTAAACCTATACAAGTAATTAGACTTTTTGGCATCCAAATATATACGCTCTAAGACATAGTGATTAACTCACCCATAAAACTAGCCGATTATAATGAAATTTTGTATGCAAAGATGTTTCGGCTAAATATGCAAATGTTTGAAATTTGGTATACAGTGAATGAATAGTTGGTGTTGCAGCACATAGGTGCTGCACATCAATCAGGTATATACAGTCCCAAAAAAGTGAAACAAGCATTTATTTCCTTAAACTTTCCACCTAGACATATACTTCCAATTACAAGATTTCATCAAATGCGGTGGGAATTTGTGTAAAAAAACTTTGGCTTCTGTGGAAGTTGAAAATAAAAAGTTAAAGAAAATTAAATTTTTGTTTCCCATTAGAGTAGAAGTGTCAATGGGTAAAATTCTCCTCTTACACTCATCTATATCTGAACTAAGTTTCACGATTCTGTCTGCGAAACTTGCAGAGATATATTAATTTTTAAATTTAAAGGGGCTTCTCACAAATTTATATGGAGATGTTTATTGGTGAAATGCAAATTTATTCAACATAGAAAAACTGCGCAATGCAAATATTTGTCTCATCATCCAATCGTAATGGGTTGAAAAGAATTTGTCAATGGCACATAGTGTTACTAAATTTCATTGGCAGATATTTGCAACTATTGACTAGATAAAGAATGAAAGGAAAACTTGAGAAAATGAAAATTTAAGGCATAACAGAAAAATAGCCTAATATCAACAAGAGTATTAAATTAGTTTCTCTCGGCATTGTATATATTTTTAAGCTTTACCTAAAGGCGGTGGCGACTCATCCTTTAGAGTAGCAGAACTCATTAAAATTATTTTAAAAATTCGTATTTTCGTTTTTATTCTTATTTGCTTACTTCTCCACTCTGAGAGTTCGATCATCAAGGAAAAAAGATAAAAACGAGAAAAGAAGACAGAGAAAATGAATGAAAAAGTAAGACAGTAGGGCTGGTTACTATGTATTCGTTTTCTGTTGTAAGAAGTCAATCACCGAAATAAAGATACAACAGTAATTTTCTAAAATACAATTTAGATAATTAGAACTACAAATTTGGGCTATTTAAATATAAAGCTATTTTTAAATCATTGTATTTCAATTGTATTCTAGTAATATTTTTATAGCACTGCGTGTTTCTCGAGCCGTCACAGCTTTGTATAATTTTCGATGGTTCACAAGACGAACTATTTTTGTGCATACTTCACTAAATGTATTATTTGACCATTTTTAAAATTTATCGAGAGTTATTAAATGCATTATTATTTACTGATGGCACCCTTTAAATAATTTATTGAAATATGTATATTTTCTCTGAAATGTACATAGAAAGACAGGATCAAATAGCAGTCAGAGTTTTGGAAAAGTGGTCTAAAGTCAATAAATTTGTCTTTGTAAGTTTTGTAGATAGAAGCGTGCAACTTTGTATGTGAATAGAGGAATGTAAGAGAAACAGTTTACTAATTAATATTTTTGCACATTGGAGCCCATATAAAAATTTAATTTAACTTTTTATTATCAATCTCCTTAGAAGCCAAAGTGTTTTCACTGAAATTCTCACCTTATGTGATGAAACTTTTCAATTGGACATATATGCCCTGGATCAATATTTTAGGACACTAACGCATGTTCTACTTTTTTGGTACACCCTGTATAAGAAATGATTCTCGACCTGAAGGATAAAATTTCTTTAATGTTTTGAGTGTGAATAACTTACCTCGACTTTAATAATGCGCTTGCTAGCTGATTCATGCTTGCTTATTATTAGCATATATTCAGTAGCGTAGCTGCAATTTTTGCCACCCTGGACGAATTTGCAACACATCGCCCGTTCTTTACTAGTTTACCAAAAACCTAAAAATAAATGCCCGGAAATTTTCTCACTTTCTTGTATACGAAGTATACAAAGAGGAAGTATTATAATCGTCAAAAAATTCGAACTCGAGATTTTGATGAAGCTCCACGTTTTAGACCTCCCCGAGTCCGAAAAACACAATTTTGGAATTATGTCTGTCTGTGAACACGATAACTCAAACATTATTAATTCTACAGGCATGAAATTTGGTATGTGGTCTTGACACATAATTTGTAGGTTTCTATCAAATTTTGGACAAAATCCATCCACGGGAAGTCTGTCTGTATGTCCGTGTTAATGTGAACACGATAACTCACAAACTTGAATAGCTAGATAAATAAAATTTGGTACACAGTTTTATCATCAGGAATGTAGATTTATATAAAATTTTGAGCCAAATCCATTAAAGGGTTGACTGTCTGTCGGTCTGTATAATTGCATACTTGTAAAAATTATATCTCATAAGCCCTTTGGCTTAGATAAATAAAACTTGGTACCACGGATGCTAGCATTAATTATAGATCTGTTCCCAATTTTCATCTCAATCGGTTGAAAAAGAGGTGTTCAAATTACATATTCAATTTTTTTACTTTTGATATCTACGCACATATGTACTAGAAGTAATCTGTGCATGATATTCAATGACTTCATGACGAAAGGGTTATGCTTAATGATTCCTGCTTGGCGCTTTTTTCTTCCCTTTTGACTCCTTTTCCCCCCTTTTGGCTAATTCTGATCCTGCTCAGATTATTTTATTTCCGGTTTTTTTTTTTGTTGTTGTTGTCACGTGTCCTGGAGAAACTTGTTGCGTTCTGGGAATAGAGCAGATTCGAAATTTTTATCCGAGCGAGGGTGCGAGGAACTGACAGGCTATACGAGAGTTTTTGAGAAATGAGTATACGAGAAAGTTTAGGGGAGGCCACTCCCGCTGGTTTTATCAGTAACGAAATTCGTCGTTTAACGTCCTTGGCCTCTGCAGATAGGTTGCGAAATCGCACGTCCACCACCAGCCTTTTTTTCACATGTCGGCAATTAAACGACAAGAGGAGAAAAATATGAATTAATTATGTTAGTTATTTTTTACTTTCTCGTATACGAAGTATACAAAGAGAAAGTATTGTAATCGTCAAAAAATTCGAACTCGAGATTTTGACGAATCTCCACGTTTTAGACCTCCCTGTGTCCGAAAAACACAATTTTGGAATTATGTCTGTCTGTCTGTCTGTGAACACGATAACTCGAAAACTATTAGAGCTACGGGGATGAAATTTGGAATGTGGTCTTTAAACATAATTTGTAGGTTTCTATCAAATTTTGGACAAAATCCGTCAACGGGAAGTCTGTCTGCATGTTCGAGGTCATGCGAACGCTATAACTCAAAAACTTGAAAAGCCAGATGGATAAAATTTTATACACAGTTTTATCGTCATGAATGTAGGTACTTATAAAATTTTGGGCCAAATCCGTCAACGGGTTGACTGTCTGTCGGTCTGTATAATCGCATGCTTGTTAAGCCTTCGTTTCAAAACCATCTCCACGCGCATGCCTACTTAGCTATCTCTGGTACCAAGCTGGAGGATTACGTCACTTGTCCTTGAGACGGAGTTTGTGATTGATATGTTTTATCTCCTGTTTTGTTTTCGCTCGCTCGTATAATAGCGGATCTTCCTGGAGTGTGATGGAAAATAAATATTGCTAAGTTTTAATACATAGGCATCTCTTTTAATATGATTCTTCACTTAAATATTTTAAAATCACTATAATCTGCAATGAAAAACCTTCTGATATTCGTTGCATTCTGGATTACAGTAGGTTCGATTTTTTTTTTATCCACGCAAGGGGAGGGGAAATGACAAATTTTTTAGCAGTATGCGAGAAAGTTTAGGGGAGGCCACTCCCACTGGTTTATGTATGCAATTATTGATCTAGTGCCTCTGCTGTTCTTAGTTATAAAATTGTTTTACTGCATGTCTGATTTTGCTGCCTTTTTATTTTCTAGTTCAAAGAGTATTGTAATCGTCAAAAAATTCGAACTCGAGATTTTGACGAATCTCCACGTTTTAGACCTCCCTGAGTCCGAAAAACACAATTTTGGAATTATGTCTGTCTGTGTGCCCGTGTGTCTGTCTGTGAACATAACTCGAAAACTATTAGAGCTATGAGGATGAAATTTGTTATGTGATCTTTACACATAATTTGTAGGTTTCTATCAAATTTTGGACAAAATCCGTCTACGGGAAGTCTGCCTGTCTGTCTGTCCGCGGTCATGCGAACACTAAAACTCAAAAACTTGAATAGCTAGATGGATAAAATTTGGTACACCGTTTTATCATCATGAATGTAGGTCCGTATAAAATTTTGGGCGAAATCCGACAAAGGATTAACTGTCTGTAGGTCTGTATAATCGCATACTTGTTTTACTCAAGTTAGGATGGTTGGTGTTTGACTTGGCGGTCTACGAAAGAAATTGTAGCGAGCCGCAAACGTGCGCTTCGGAAATTATGGCAACCCGAATCGAAACTTCGTTCTGACATTCTCCAGATGGAAGGTATGGTGAAATCTTACGCGATTTCTTACTCAAAAACGTTAAATAAAGTTGTGGTACCTCAGCGCACGTAAAAATTGAGAACATACGCAATTCTTTTAGCAAAATATTAAGTTTCAGGAATACATGCATTTTATATGTTTCATTGTAAATCACTATTCATAATTTTTTCTCAAAATAATTAGGCCTTGGGTAAATACCCCAAGAATATTTACCTACTGGGTGTTGACCCATCCCACATTACTGGTCGTATGCAAGAAAGTTTCGGGGAGGTCACTCCCGCTGGTTTGAAGTGGCACCCTCTATCTACACCCCTGCATATGTCAGAGTGTGAAAGAGTTTATGCCTTCGGATTGAAACAGGTTGGATGGACATGTTTATTTTTTCCCATCTATTGTTGTTCTGATTTTCTTGTTATTTATATAAACAATTCTTTTTTTCCCGATTATGTTTTTAAATTTTTTGAAGAGCAAGATCTTCAATTTATTATATTGATATTCTTAAAAATATTTTCACAAGAAATAGGATAAACAATTTGAAAAATTGTTGCTTCATCATCCTCGTAAGAATCCTGTTGCTGATGTTAAAACCACGTTGAAAGATTATAAAGAGTATACTACTGTACGAGCTCCTCATGACAATACAAAATTTTTATGATCAAAGCCGCCCCGCAACCCACAGACCTAAATCCTGGATTTGCCACTGATTCAAGATCAAGGGTAGTTTAGATGAAACTTGGAGCTGTTTAAGTCACTACAAAAATATTAGTTTTGCTGATTGTTTCAGTATTAATCTTCATGCCTCAAGAGATAATCTACTGTATAAAGTTGATCAAAATATTTACAATGGCTTGTATAGTACTATTTAATTGTAAAAGTCTATCGCTGATCACTGGAGATGACAATAGGTATGTACAGATGATCCTCCTCTTTACGAAAATGCATAATACCAAATATTTCTATAAAATATGGTTATACAGCCAAATTTAAATTTTAATCTAATTTTTCCCTTCTATGTTCATTTGATCAAAAATGGGCATTGCCAACGGAAATTTTAATGTAAATGTGTAAACATGCTTATTTTTTAGTCATAAAAACTTTTAAAGGACGTTAGTTCCTTTTTGGTGGTATCTTTTGTTTTGCTTGAATGTAGGATGTACTATGCCTGAGTAATGCTTATTTTGTTGTATGTTTATCTGTACGTTGCATTTTTTTGTATTAGAAATTTTTTCCCTAGTTTGTCTTATGTTCATAAAGTTACAATTGTAGCTTCTTAATAAAATATGTTATTTCTGATTTAATGATTCTGCAGGAAGGAAAGCTTTAATTTATCTGTATTGAAAAACTTAAAATTCTATTACATGTTTTTAATTTATTTGCATTAATGCTTCCAATTTCAGCTCTTTATTTGGGTGGGGGGGTGGAATCAAAACCTTTCAAAACTGTTTGGATGATTCTTTGTAATACTATATATGTCGCTTATTTGTTTCAACTTGCATGTTGTTCTTTTACATATTGTAATTCTTTTAATATATTTAACTACCAAGTGTATGTTTTTGTTTGTAACAGTATTTTTTGAAATGTTTGACAAATGTATTTTCACTTTTATACTGGCTTTTTTCAGTTCCTGTACTTACTGATAATGATTTTTAAATTCTATACTAATATTATTAAAAATATCATCGTTTTTAAAAAAATGAATGAAAAATAATCCTGATTTTAAAAAACCCTTCAGTTTATTTTATTTACAGATGTTTTAAAGCAAAACAAACCAGTGGTAGTGGTCTCCCCTAAACTTTCTCGTATACTTCACAAAAAGGTGCCATTTTCCCTCTCCCTAGGATAGCCATACGTCCCGTATATAAGGGTCTGTCACCGTATTTCACTACTCATTCCCGTATTATTATGTGTTCCGTTTTCTTCCTAAACTCTGTGTCATTACAATTTTAAAATGACTTGTGCCCAATTTTATAATTATGTGAAAGAAGAAAATGATATAATTAAGAAAGTAAAATCAGCTTTGAAGTGTGGGGATTAGAATCGCATCTTTTTTTTTTTATTATTCTAAGGGTTCATTTTATAAGATTGAATAAAGATTATTGATGTTTTTTATCAGAGTAAAATAAGCTAAATATGTACCCACTATTCATGATTTATTTATTTAGCATCTAAGCGTCCCGCATCAATGCTTGGCAATTATGGCAACCTACCTTTCCCTGCGTATAAAAAATTCAAATCTACTGTATCGTCTCGTAACTCAGAATGTAATATTTATTCACTTGTTTCCTTTCAGCGTGCTTCAAGGTCACGCTCCCCAAGACAGAAATAGCGCTTAAGTAAACCAGTACGCATGCGCATGGAGAATCGGATTAAAAGAAGTATGCGATTATACAGACAGTCAACGCGTTGACGGATTTGGCCCAAAATTTTATACGGACTTACAATCCTGATGATAAAACTGTGTACCAAATTTTATCTATATACCTATTCAAGTTTGTGAGTTATCGCGTTCACATTAACACAGACAGACAGACTTCCCATGGACGGATTTTGTCCAAATTTGATAGAAACCTGCAAATTGTGTGTAAAGATCACATACCAAATTTCACCCCCGTAGCTCTAATAGTTTTCGAGTTATCGTGTTCACAGACATAATTCCAAAATTGTGTTTTTCTGTCTCGGGGAGGTCTAAAACATGGAGATTCGTCAAAATCTCGAGTTCGAATTTTTTGATGATTACAATACTTTCTCTTTGTATACTTCGTATACGAGAAATTAAAAAGCACTGCTTGCATTTTGATATGTGTATTAATTTATGTATTTGACTTTTAGATTGCCCTAATTAATAAATTGCAGCCAACTTTTTTTTTATCTGTCAGTGTGCATGCCCTTAACTGTCTTCTGGTTTTGTATAATCATATCCAAAAACAGTCTCACATTTTGAATGTATCTTTTGTTTAAAATTTTTTTAGGTATTATTTAGAAGTAGAAATTTTTGAACATCCAGAGGACAAGTTCCTTAATACTTCCGGTTGAAGGATTGCCTGTGTCATATTCTGAAGATCAGATATATCCTAAAACCAAAGATGGATTTCTTGTTGTTGGTCAGTTCAAAGAATCAACAGGGATTGCTGAAGGAAATGTCAGTTCTATTGTTGGTTATGTTAAAGTCATGAGATTGTATGTTCATTCTAAAAGTGACTGCTGGGCCATTTTAAATGAGGTAAATTATTTATTGTAGTCTTGGATAGAGTTAATGCATTAAGAATTATCTCATCTTACATTGCATTTGAAAATTAATTTGTATTAAATAAGACTTAATTAAATCCTTTTGTTCTGAGGTATATTAACGAAAAAGGAACGTCCTAGAAATATTGCCCTTGTTTTAAGTATATTGATGTATAGGGCCTTCCATGAAAAAAAAAATGAAATAAATCTAAAAAACAATAAATTGACCAGTTGTTAAGAAATGTGTTCTTAATTGTGACTAATATCTTTATTAAGGGCATTTTAAATGGATGTTCTTTTTATTAATTTGGTGTTGTAAGGAGATATTTCAACAAATGTCGTAAGTGAAAGAAATCTTATACTGTAAACCAGTTCAGAATGAAATGAAAATATTTATATTTGAGAACGAATAGAATAAACATAGTTTAAATTAATATACCAACATACAGATGAAATATTTTATTTTTGAAATATTAAAGATGGAAATATCAGTGAAGAAAGAGGGCAACTACTTACTTTGACGTAATTAATTAAATTGTGAATTCAGTTTTTAAAAATCGGAGAATCTGTATTTCGAAAAGTTTCATTTAAAAGTGTATAAAGTAATGTATACATTGCAAATTAGTCTAAAAGTACCAGGTGATCTAAAAGTGACTGAAAAGTAAAAATTATGTGGCTTTCACTGAAATGCACAGGAGCATAGGACTTTAAATGAAGAATTTTATTGCGAAAATTGTCTCATTCACCATCGGAAGGTCTCAGTTCAGCTGTAAGTGGTTTGAATTGTGACACATCACAGTTAGCAATGCATCATTTCATCCAAGGCCAGTAATTGTAATGTTTCTCAATTAGAATCTATAGAAAAAGGTGCATACAAGAGTAATTTAATACACACATTTTTTATAAGAGACGTCTAATAGAAATCGACTGCTATGCAAGAAATCTATACTATAGAATCAGTATTACAGTACAGTAAAGCCCATAGAAGTTCTATGGTAAAGCCCCTTTTATACTTTTCTCATTTATACTTTGTTTCATCACAGTTTCTTTTCATTCGTAATCATCATAATGATAAAGTATTTCTTTTATACAACGTAAAGGATGCAAATTTTCGGTTCTACGTCGTTTTCACCTTTTCTAAAATTCGAAAATTTTCTGCCAGAGCCATTATTTCTCCGTTCCTGTTTAGGCGGAAAGTTTTGTTGGGAAGAAGAGGTGTTAACATCCTTTTCCTTTCTACCATTTCCAAATAAAGGTCTGCCCGTATGCACATAAATCGTATAAAATTAGAAATGTATAATTAGTGCTCAAGATGTGCAATCAAGGTATGATTTTTCTCACTTTTTTGATAAATGTTAATTTGAAAATTTAATTGTTTCCATGCTATGTAGTAATATACTAGTATTGTGTCAAAAAAATTTAAATTATTGTTTCCAAATGAATTTGCACCAGTAGCATTAAATTTGTAATAATAAAAGTTGTTTCATTAAAATTTCAACTGTACGTCTTTTCATTTATATGTCATTTTATGCCAGTCCTTTGAAAGACGCATAAACGGTGCTTTACTATATTAATATTGTTGTGTTTTTTTTGCCTTGACGTGTCAAAGTATTTAACTAAAAATTAAAAGTAAGTGGGGAAATTCTCATTTTGCATTTGTCATCTTGTAGAAATATAGATACGAACCTTGTAAGAGCTTCTTTGTGCATACCATTTATAAGTTTTCATGCAATGGGTTTAGTTTATTTATACTAAAGTCCTTTTTGGAGCAACATAAGAGCTATTTTGGGGCATACCTTGTTTATTCAAACCGTGGGCATATGACTTTCTCAAGAAATTCAGCAACACAAATCTCATTGGAAACTACAAGAGACTCTCGATTGTCAGGCCTAGTTTAAAAAATAATAATTCTCCATAATAAAAATGAAGAATAATTGACATTCTCAAGGCTTTGCAAAGGATGTCTGCTGCAATCCTCCTATGTACCATGTGCATAACACAAGTTGAGATACAGTAATCTATATACAATATTTTTAACCCTACTCTTTCTTCTTCTGTAATAATTTTTAAGACGTACTGTACAGTACACAGCATACATTTATGAAGTATGGGCCTGTACTAAACGGTAAAAAAATGAACAAGTACGGTTATGGTATAAAAAAAAGTTATTAATATTATGGGATAAGAAGCGAGATTTATAAAACTCCGGCATTTTTTAAAAATTTTACATGGCCTGCTCTTCCGAATAATTAGAAGTCTACTGTGTAAAATGTTCCTATATTATATGAAGTATCTTAATTTTATTATTAATACAAGTTTAATATATTATGAAATATTTGAAATTCCAACATACTTTTTGACGAAAGAAAAATGAAATGCTATGTGTAAGGATGTTTAAAATCACACATTTTATCAGTATACGAGGGCTATTCAGAAAGTAACTTACATTTTAGAATTTAAAAAACCCCAAATGAAAGGAAACATTTTTTATTACTTACATTTGAAAGGCATATTGTTCAGCTATTTTTCAACATAATCTCCATATAAATTAAGACGCTTATCATAACAGTACACCACCTTGTTAATTCCATCGTCATAGAATGTTGCCGCCTGAGACTTCAACCATGCACGGACGCCTGCATGCAGTTCCTCGTCATTGTCTAAGCGATGTGTTGTGAACCAGGTCTTCATGTGAGGAAACAAGTGAAAATCGCTCGGAGCATGGTCTGGACTGTACGGTAGATGACCAAACAGCTCAAATCCACATGCCTCCACACAGCCATTCGAACTCGAGAGTTCATGGATGGTTTCGGATGAGAGCTGTTTGGTCATCCACTGTGCAGTATTTTCACTTGTTTCCACACATGACTGTAGTATTTTCACTTGTTTCCACACATGACTGTAGTATTTTCACTTGTTTTCACACATGACTGTTCACTTGTTTCCATTCATGTGTGAAAACAAGTGAAAATACTGCATGGTGGATGACCAAACAGCTCCCATCCGAAACCATCCATGAGCTCTCGAGTTCGAATGGCTGTGTGGGGGAATGCGGATAGGAGCTGTTTGATCATCTACCGTACACCTTGACCATACGTCATGACCTTGCTCCGAGCAATTTTCACTTGTTTGTTTCCACACATGAAGACCTGGCTCGCAACACAGCACTTCGACAATGACGAGGAACTCCATGCAGGCGTCCATGGCGTATGGTTGAAGTCTCAGCCTGCAACATTCTATGATGATGGAATTAACAAGCTGGCGTACCGTTATGATAAGTGTCTTAATTTATATGGAGATTATGTTGAAAAATAGCTGAACAATGTGCCTTTCAAATGTAAGTAATGAAAAATGTTTCCTTTCATTTGGGTTTTTTTTTTTAATTCTAAAACGTAAGTTACTTTCTGAATAGCCCTTGTAATTACGACTATTGTAACATTGATAGTAAATAATTGAATTTCAGGTTATTTTATTACAGTATCTTTGAGCAAAGAAAATATTATGCTCATTAAAATATGGCTCATCAAAAATGTTTTTCATTTCATGTTGCTGACTTGTGGCTCCGTAAGTAAGTTTTTGGTAGATATAATTCTAAAAATGGCTTTTTACGATAAAAGGTTTGCAGACCTCTGACCTAGATCAACGATTTAGAATATTTTATTCCAATTATTTTCTGATTTTCCATGTTTTTCTTTTAGAAACGAACTCTGCATCTGTAACACATATAAAATCTTTTCACCATGCTACTATGCTGGGAAAGAAATGATAGCTAACCCTTTCTGGATTAGTCTGTTATTATAAAGACGCGGAAGGATTATTCTAAAATTGGTAGTTTGAAGGATCCTAACACCTAACTGAAAAAACATTGATTTAAAATTATTCATAATTAACTAAATGCAATAATTTGAAACACTTAAATAAAGCTAAAATTTATTGAGAATGGTATTTAGCACAAATTTGGTTATTTAAAAAAAATTCATAATGCAGTATTTTATGTAAGAGAAAGACATGATGTTTGTATAGTTACTACAAAATTATTTCTGAGACCCCTTGTTCAGGAGATAGTTTTTTTTCTCCTTCTGGACTCATATACATGGAAAATTTAAATTGGCCAATGAAGCATTAATTAATGGTAAACATTAAGAAATTTGGCTAAGCATATTAATTGAGAAAATTTTAATGAAGCCTTTTAAATAAAGATGATATTCCGATTTAGTTCTGTCAGAAACGCAAGGTGTCAATATTTTCGCGATCCCAAAATTCATGTTTGTGAGGGAAGCATAATTGAAAAGCCTTGCTCTTAAATGACATTATTTGGCATTTTAAAGGAGAATGGACTTTTTTTGCAACAATGCACTGAAGTTAACAAACATAGCAAACAAATTCCAACTGCAAGCAATAAGAAAAACTATTTTCTTATACTCTAAAAATGATTGCAAATGGTACTATATTTTTACCTCATTTTGAAACAAAGACGAAAGCAAGGGTGTAGTGGAGCCGGTATGCACCGGATCGTCTTTCTGGCACTATTCTTTTTTCCTTGAGAAGTAAATAAAAAATTGTGAAAATGTCCCTAAAACAGAGCAATTTTTGTCACCCAAGTTAGAGTGTTCCGGCACTGCTTATTTTGCTACTATACTACTGGATGAAAGGCTCACAAATGATGTGTATCTCTAATCTTATTAATAATAAGCTGATTGCGACTGATGGAAAGACTCGAAACACATGGAATGGCGACACCTTTAATTGCAAGTCGACCGAATTTCTTAGAAGCATTATCTATATTTCTACAAAAATTAATGAAATAAACTAAAATATTCAATTATTATTGGAATTCATAAAGTAAAAATCAGTGCATGATGGCAAAATATATGGTTTAATATTTTAAATGTATGAATATCATTTCAAGTTATATATAAGATGCTTTAATTAAGCTGATTTTCAAAGGTAGATAAACTGTCCTTTTAGAAATCTAGATTAAAACCAAAGAATAATTGGAATTTATTCTAATTGCACTGTATGGTAAAGATTATTATTCAGAAAGGAGTTTATATTTAACATATGATTAAAACTTTAAAAGAAAAATATGCAATGAGAGAGAATAAAAAGAAAATTGAAATGTTTTAGCAATTATAAATGTTTATTTATCAGATCCTGTGCCTAAACAGAAATACTTTAAAAGATGTTTTAAAAAAATCAGAACCAAAAGTGAATTGGGATATAAAAAAAAACCCTATAAAATGTACAATTTAAAAATTCTTTGTTCTTATGTGTCTGATAGTTGTATAAGTATACTTATTGATTTTCTTATTTCAATTGAGATGCAAGAGGAGTTGTAAACTCAACAACATTTTATTTTGCGAGAAAGATGGTGGTGGTTGGTTCACCATGGTACTGTTATTCCACGCTCAAGTACATGGGTGAAAAAAAGTAACATTACAAGAAGCTTTCACTCGGCACCAGCACCATTTAGTGGTAGGAATGCCATAACACTCCCCACGATTTAAATTGCAAATTCAATACAATTAATAATACACAATATAAATATAGAAAAATAATTGCACAATAGTACAACAATAATAAATACTAACAGAGTAATAAAAGAAAAATTACACTATTAGAAATGCAACAGTACACAATAATAAATTTAAGAATGATGAATAATGACTTTTAATGTAAACAATTACTCTATAGGTAGAATACAAATATCTCGTACATTTTCTTTTCGAAGTTTTGCCATCAGTCATCCTTAAGTTAACTACTCTTACCTTATTATTTCTACCGATAAATATTTCATTAAATCGCCCAAGTAACCACTGAGTGGATGGTAAATTTTCCTCTTTTAATAAAACAAGAGAACCTGTTTTGACATCATTTTTAAATCGCCATTATTCCTCTCTTTTAGATTATTAAGATAATCTCTTTTCCAAATTTGTTGGCTATATTTAGTTAATTTTTTGCCATTTAGAAAGTCTACCTTCCTTAACATCTATTAATTTTGGAGAGCAGAAATAGGTTTCCCTATCAAGAAATGTCCTGGAGTTAGAACTTCAAAGTTGTCAAAATCAGAAGAAAGCGAAGTGAGAGGTCTTGAATTCAAGACGCCTTCAATTTCAGCTGGGATTGTTACAAATTCCTCAAGATTCAAAATTTATTTACCGATTACTCTTTTCAAATGAAATTTGAAGGATTTTACTTCCGTCTCCCAAATTCCTCCAAAATTTGGAGATTCGGGAGGAATGAATTTCCATTCAATTCCTTTTGCAGTTAAATATTAACACAGTTTTTCATCTGGAGAATTAACAAGTTCAAGCACTTTTTTAATTTCAACGTTAGCACCAATAAAAGTTTTTGCATTATCAGTCATGATTTTAGAACATTTGCCTCTTATACCCAAGAAACGTTTTAGACTTGCTATAAAAGTCTAACAAGAACAAAATCTAGATGTATAGCTTTAAAACACAAGCAGACATAAACAACTACATAGATTTTATTTTAAACTCCCTTTCTCTGATTTTTGAATTTTATGTAGAATGACCGCAAAAGTCCATTCCAGTGACGTTGAAGGCGCTAGTTGGTTTTACAAGCCGTTGGTAGATTGTCTATTATTTGATTAGAGGAAACAGGTTTATTTTTTAAACAAGTTACACAATCATGAATAATTTTTCTACAATTATTTCTACCATTAAGTGGCTTGAACTTTTGACGCACATGATGTAGCAGGGCTTGTGAACCTAAATGAAAGTATTTCAAATGAAAATATCTCAAAATCATGTTTGTTAAGGGATGCTTACTAGGCAGTATAATAGGAAATTTACTGTCAAATTGCAAATCAGAGTAAGTTAGTTTCCCTCCTACTCTAATAATTTTATTTTCATCAAGGAACACATTTTGAGAAGCTAATTTACTTTTAGGCAAAATGGATTCACCTTTCTCTAGCCTTTTTATTTATTTCATCTGGAAACTCAGCTCTTTGTGGACCTTGATAAACCACTGTTCGGCGATACTTACCTCAAAACAAGTCAGAGGTCCTTTTTTCTTTACCTTTGAAAATCTAACATTGTGAATGAATTTGAAATAAGTTTTGTATAATCATTAGATAATTTGAGGATACGATCAAGCAGAGAATTATCATTAATGGACATTAAAGTCACTATGGAGTTTACAGTTTGCTCTTTTCTTAATTTCACCGGAATACTTATGTTTTGGAACTTCGAAGATTGGTGTATGATGAGGAATATCCTTGTCAAATAAGAAAGAAGGACCAGTCTACCATTTAGTACTTCCTAAGAGACAGTCAACACTGAAGCCTCTGGTCAGTAGATTAGCTGGATTATCCTAGCCTGAACGATGAAACCATCTTTCCTTGTCACTTAGAGATTGTATTTCCTTGACACGATTTCCGATGAATTATTTCCATTTTATGGATGGAACCTTTTATCCAATACAGCATGATTTGGGAATCAGTCCAGAAGAACAACTTCGATGTATGTTTTCGTTCTAACACCTTTTTCACTTCAGTAGCTAGCCGTGAAGCAACCAAGTAGTTCAAGTCTTGGGAGAGAAATTTTCTTTAAAGGAGCAACACGACTTTTAGCTATAATAAGTTGCACTGTGACTTGATCCTTGTAAAATTGTCCTCAAATATACAGCAGCTCTGTAGGCCTTGGGACCAGCATCAGAAAAAGTGTGCAATTCTAGTTTACATTCAGCATCTACTTTACTTTAAACATTAATTGACATCTTCAAACAGTGTTGAAATTTTGAAGATTCCCATTGACTTAGCATTACCACTAGAAGTCGGTACTTATGGCGGAGTCCTATTTTAATGCAAATAAACAAAAGTATAGTTTCTGTCAAATTTCAAAGAGTTTTATTTACTTTAAATAAAGTTTCCTATTATCACCAGTGAATTTTAATGCTCCAAGTTTGACTCTGCCGAATCAGTAAAGACGTTAAAATAAAAATTTTCACTTGCATGGCAGGAACTTTAGTTCATTTACACTTAAGAGCTTTATATTTTTTGATGCAAGATTTTCGGAGAAGTTTGAATTGCTTTATAACTGTAGTGGTTTTCATGTTTGAAGAATTTGTTGATAGTAAACAAAATCTTAAAATGATGTTCAAAAGATTATATTTAAATTTACTTCCTCTGAAATGCAAAAAAAAAAAAACCCAAGAAGAATTTAGATTTAAAATCAGAAAGAATGAAATAAGAAGATAAAAAAAAGAGATTTCAAATTCAAATAAGGGAGTGTATCTCACACATTCTACTATATTTATAGTAAATTTTTATGAATAAAAGACTTCAAATAAAGTAACGATTCCTGTTTATTGAGTTTTGATTCTTCTGTGTATTATTGTTCTGTGTATATTATTACATACAATCGTGACATTTTTCGGTTTTAAGGCTGATAATATCTGAAAAGGCCTAAAAAATTATTGTTGCTACCAATAGATAATTGAAAGATCCTAATAGACCTGCGTCTATTGAAAATGTTGTCTTTAAAGATTTTAAAATCCATTTTTGAGGTATCAAAGCGTATTTGTAATGATATTACTGATGTTTAAATTTAACTTTTTGTGATATACTGGGATGATTCCTAAATTTCAGATGCTTTCCCTTCTACTTCTGCTATTTTGTATTTTTTCATGTAACTCATTATTTGTTTGTGGATAGTATATTATGTTATGTGTGATGTATGAGTTGGTTTTTGTTCAATTTCCTGTATGCAGTGAATGGCATGCAATACATTTCTATACATGTGAATTGCTAATCTTTGACAATGAGGAGTATTCTTTAAAATATTGAAACTGGTAGATATTTTGCTCTTTATTTTCAGTTTGGTTAAAAATTCTTAGAATAATAATAAGGTTTCAAAATAACAATATACAATGAAACCACCAAACACTTATTTGAAATTAGCCTCCTCGGCGACCAGCTGGTTCGTTCATCATAATAACAGCGTTTATTAATTAATGCCAACCACCTTTAATCTAGTTACTCACCTTATTTCATTCTCGGTAAGCTGAAAGCATTAATTTCTACAAAGGATCAAGAAATTATTTGGAAAATATATAAGAAAACAGTGTACAGAAAATGAATTGGCATTTAAACTAAATTGTGTTGCATTAACAGAATGAAAGTGTACTGAAGGATTTGCAGCTAATGAAGTTAATGATTTAGGCCCTTATAGTCAACTGTTAAAAAATGATAGCCTGTAAGACTCAGTAACAACATGAGATTTAATGAATATTATATGTTTATTGGCAATGCTTAAATTTGATTTACATTACATAAAACCGGGTGTGTCGGTGATTGGACGCTTTTCTGTATAACTTAATGCATAATGAAAAAAAAAGCATATTCTTTCTTTCACTTCCCTATCCCAAATGAAACAAAACATTTAAAAATTTTATTATTTTATTTATAATTTATGACCAAAACAGATTTTTAAAAAATATAAGGCATACAAGCAGTTATTGAAAAATATTTATTTACATTTTTATTACTCTGTATATTAAAACAAAAAAATCTAATCTAATCATTGCATTGTATCATGGAAACAATTCCTTTGTGATAACTGAAATATGATACAAATGCTTGAGATTTTATTTTATTAATACAGCTGGAAGAAACTGCATCAATGCTTGTGTAAAACTTTGTTGAGGACACTGTTGGATCATTGTTCAATTAAATTCAACAAAAAGAAATTTTACAAGTGGCTCTGATTTTTTATCCGCAAAATTAATATTAAAATCACCAGCCAAAATAAGTGGCATTGTGACCAATCCATCAAGCAACTCCTCATTATACTCTGCTAGAAGCAAAATAATGTCATCAATTTTTTGATTTAGTGAAATATACACTTGTCAGAAAAAGTTTGCGTACATACTCATAACAAATATTCAAGAATAAAAAAGCATTATAATGATGATATTAATTTCATTTTTATTTATTATATTTCTTAGACAATTCATTAGCTTTTAATAACAATTTTAGACATCAGTCACACCTTATTATTATTTTTAAAAAAATTAAACTTAGGAATAACAGACTTACTTTTTACACTGTTTCAATATTGAGATAAATATTGTACGATATTACTTTTCCGAATTTTATGATATTAGACAATATTATCTGCTACTCGGGATATCATTGAAAAGACATTTTCTTGAATTTTGAGATGGTGTAAAAACTATTTTTGTACAATAAAATTTTCGAAGGTTATTGGCGAAAAACTTGGCCAATAACCAAAGCCAAATTGGCTTAACTTTAAATTAATTAAAATTTTACAAAAATCTGTCCAAGGTGCATATTCCCTCACTCCAAACTTTAGTTGTTTTTTGGGTGGTTTTGGCGCAAGAGCCAGCTTTGGCCATGCTGCGCCCGCACCGAAGTATATATATATAATAGGGTGGGCCGAAAAAACTCAATTTTTTTTTTTTTTCATGTCGCTGTACTGCGCAAAAGTTGCGAATTGGTGAGAATTTAAACGAGGAATAAGAGTAAGGAAATTGATATCTTCCGTTCCCGCAACGGCCTTGAAAATCGTAAAAATTGACGAAAATCGACAGTTTTTTAAAAAAATTTATCTCTATATGTTTATAATAGCATTAGCTGTTAAGTTCTGATCTTCGTAAGAGTAATAAAATTTATTTCATCAAAATCGGTCCAGAATTTCCGGTGGCACATTCCCTCTAGTGTTCCTCCAAAATATGGGAAATTACTTCAATATGCAATTTTTAGTTCCTAACCCTCAACATAACCTTCCTACATAATTTTGTCGGTGAATTGCAACAGATCGATATATATAATCTAAAAATATATCAACTTCATTTATTTTCTTTGCTTATTGTAACACAATGCAAAACTAAGCTTCAAAATAACAATATTATTTGCTACTTAAGAACGGATGACAAGAATGCAGAAAATAATAAAAAAAATTATCAGACCTTTAAGGATGCACTTCATCTATTAAAACATCGTTACGTCTCTTAAATTTCTTGTATGGCATTTTATTCTTTCTTTTCAACAAATGATACGTGGACAGTGGCGAATCTAGGATTCGGGGGGGGGGGGGGGCGGAGGGCATAAAAATTTTGTATCATCGCGACGAATGTCAAATCTCAAGGATAAAGTAAACCAAAACTCTTTAACTTTACAGACTTTACTCACCTGACAATAAGAATCATAAAGAACAATACAATACTTTCTATAATTTAATAAAAATTACAATGAAATAACTTGCCAAAAAATGTTTTCGGCCGCGTCAAAACTACAAGTACAAGTGGAATGACTACAAAAATAGGAAATTTTTCGAGCAGAAAGCAATGTTGAAACATTTTTATTATTTTTTTTTAAAGAGGGAAATTAAGAAAAAACAGTTGTAATGATTTTAAATAATATCAAGAATTCTGGCTTGGCTCGGGGGGGGGGGGGGGGCCCCACCCCCCCCCCCCCTTGGATTCGCCACTGTACGTGGAAATCGAATTTATGGAAAAACTCAAACATTACGGGCAATAGAATCGCTTCTGGACTTCCACAAACTTTTCACGATGTTTCTGATCAGCATTGCCCTTGGATTTTGAGGGCCTGTACACAAACATGGAGTGAAGCTTTCGTAAATAAATTTCTGTAGTCTGATGAATGTATTTTCTCAAAAAAAAAGTAAAAATCAGGATACCTATGTATGAATCCGTTTTCTAGTTAGAATTTTAAAAAAAAAAAAAATTAAACTTTCTCTAAGAAAACAAACTTTTGTCAAAAGATAAAAATGAATGGATTAAATTTTATTCATAGTGGGAAATATTTCAAATGATTAAAAAAAATGCTATGATTAATTTTTTTTTTGTTTTTTACTGCTGTTTATTTATTTTTAATATAGGCAAGTACAATTTATTATTTATTTTCTGTCTAGTGTTTTGAAGAAGGTGGGGGGCTTGGGAATACAGAAAATAAATTTGGCTATACAGGGTTCGTACGCGTCCTTACAAGTCCTTACTTTTACATTTAGTCCTTAAAAGTCCTTACAAATGCTTATTTTTATGCCCCATTTTTAAAAAGTCCTTACTTTTTACTCCGCCATTATTAAAAAATTTAAAATTTCACCGTTTATCGTTTTTCTAATTCCTCCTTCTCGGCGGCTCTAATCTCGGTCGACGTGGCTCTCGCGGGTGGGGGTAGGGGGACG
>BGPR01000090.1:822048-884851 GCA_013235015.1 Araneus ventricosus | reverse complement strand
AACATGCAATGAGAGAGAATAAAAAGAAAAATTGAAATGATTTTAGCAATTATAAATGTTTATTTATCAGATCCTGTGCCTAAACAGAAATATTTCTTTAAAAGATAATGTTTTAAAAAATCAGAACCAAAAGTGAATTGGGATATAAAAAAACCTATAAAATGTACAATTTAAAAATTCTTTGTTCTGCGTGTCTGATAGTTGTAGGTATACTTTATTGATTTTTCTTATTTCAATTGAGATGCAAGAGGAGTTGTAAACTCAACAACATTTATTTTATGCAGAAAGCATTGGTGGTTGAATATGGTACTGTTATTCCACGCTCAAGTACATGGGTGAAAAGTAACATTACAAGAAGCTTTCAATGGCAATCAGCACCATTTAGTGGTGGAATGCCATAACACTCTACTGATTTAAATCTGCAACTAATACAATTAATAATACACAATATAAATATAGGAAAATAATTGCACAATAGTACACAACAATAATACAAATTTTAACAGAGTAATAAAAGAAAAATTACACTATTAGAAATGCAACAGTACACAATAATAAATTTAAGAATGATGAATAATGACTTTAAATGTAAAAAAACAAATTACTCTATAGGTAGAATACGTCTCGTACATTTTCTTTCTGAAGTTTTGCCATCAGTCATCCTTAAGTTAACTACTCTTACCTTATTATTTCTACCGATAAATATTTCATTAAATCGCCCAAGCAACCCACTGAGTGGATGGTAAATTTTCTCTTTAATAAAACAAGAGGAACCTGCTGACATCATTTTTTAAATCGCCATTATTCCTCTCTTTAGATTATTAAGATAATCTCTTTTCCAAATTTGTTACAGATGAATAATTTTTTGCCATTTAGAAAGTCTATACCTTCCTTAACATCTATTAATTTTGGAGAGCAGAAATAGGTTTCCCTATCAAGAAATGTCCTGAGTTAGAACTTCAAAGTTGTCAAAATCAGAAGAAAGCAAGGAGAGGTCTTGAATTCAAGACGCCTCAATTTCAGCTGATTGTTACAAATTCCTCAAGATTCAAAATTTATTTACTGATTACTCTTTTCGTCGAAATTTGAAGGATTTTACTCCCCGTCTCCCAAATTCCTCCAAAATTTGAGATTCGGAGGAAATGAATTTCCATTCAATTCCTTTTGGTGCCAAATATTAACACAGTTTTCATCTGGAGAATTAACCGTTCAAGCATTCTTAATTTCAACGTTAGCACCAATAAAAGTTTTGCATTATCAAATATGATTTTAGAACATCGCCTCTTATACCCAAGAAACGTTTTAGACTTGCTATAAAAAAGTCTCACAAGAACAAAAATCTAGGATGTATAGCTTTAAAAAACACAAGCAGACATAAACAACTACATAGATTTTATTTTAAACTCCCTTTCTCTGATTTGAATTTTATGTAGAATGACCGCAAAAAAGTCCATTCCAGTGACGTTGAAGGCGCTAGTTGGTTTTACAAGCTGCTGGTAGATTGTCTATTATTTGATTAGAGGAAAACAGGTTTATTTTTTAAACAAGTTACACAATCATGAATAATTTTTCTACAATTATTTCTACCATTAAGTGGTTTAGTCTTTGACGCACATGCTGATGTAGCAGGGCTTAGAACCTAAATGAAAGTATTTCAAATGAAAATATCTCAAAATCATGTTTGTTATGGGATGCTTACTAGCAGTATAATAGGAAATTTACTGTTGTCAAATTGCAAATCAGAGGTTAGTTTCTCCCACTCTTAATAATTTTATTTTCATCAAGGAACACATTTTGAGAAGTTAATTCTACTTTTGACAAATGGATTCAACTTTTCTAGCCTTTTATTTTATTTCTCCATCTGGAAACTCAGCTCTTTGTGGACCTTGATAAACCACTGTTCAGCGATACTCTACCTCAAAACAAGTCAGAGGCTCCTTTTTCTCTTACCTTTGAAAATCTAACATTGGAATGAATTTGAATAAGTTTTGTATAATCATTAGATAATTTGAGGATACGATCAAGCAGACATCATTAATGGACATAAAGTCACTTGGAGTTTACAGTCTTTCTTTTCTTAATTTCCTCACCGAATACTTATGTTTTGGAACTTCGAAGATTGGTGTAGATGAGGAATATCCTTGTCAAATAAGAAAGAAGGACCAGTCTACCATTTGTACCTCCTAAGAGACAGTCAACACTGAAGCCTCTGGTCAGTAGATATGGCTGATTATCCTAGCCTGAACGATGAAACCATCTTCCTTGTCACTTAGAGATTGTATTTCCTTGACACGATTTCCGATGAATTATTTCCATTTTATGGATGGAACCTTTATCCAATACAGCATGATTTGGGAATCAGCCAGAAGAAACAACTCTGATGTATGTTTTCGTTCTAACACCTTTTCACTTCAGAGCTAGCCGTGAAGCAACCAAGTAGTTCAAGTCTGGGAGAAATTTTCTTTAAAGGAGAACAAGACTTTTAGCTATAATAAGTTGCACTGTGACTTGATCCTTGTAAAATTGTCCTCAAATATACAGCAGCTCTGTAGGCCTTTTGGCATCAGAAAAAGTGTGCAATTCTAGTTTACATTCAGCATCTACTTTCATTTAAACATTAATTGACATCTTCAAACAGTGCTGAAATTTTGAAGATTCCTACATTGATCTTAGCATTACCAATTGAAGTCGGTAGTCTATGCGAGTCCTATTTTAATGCAAATAAACAAAAGATAGTTTCTGGTCAAATTCAAAGAGTTTTATTTACTTTAAATAAAGTTCCTATACTCCAGTGATTTAATGTCTCCAAGTTTGACTCTGCCGAATCAGTAAAGACGTTAAAATAAAATTTCACTTGTAGGTAGAACTCTTAGTTCATTTACATTACATTTATATTTTTTGATGCAAGATTTTCGGAGAGTTTGAATTTTTATAACTGTAGTGGTTTTCTATGTTTGAAGAATTTGTTGATAGTAAACAAAATCTTAAAATGATGTTCAAAAGATTATATTTAAATTTACTTCCTCTGAAATGCAAAAAAAAAAAACAAGAAGAATTTAGATTTAAAAATCAGAAAAGAATGAAATAAGAAGATAAAAAAAGAGATCAAATTCAAATAAGAGTGTATCTCACACATTCTACTATATTTATAGTAAATTTTTATGAATAAAAAGACTTCAAATAAATACGATTCTGCTTATTGAGTTTTGATTCTTCTGTGTATTATTGTTCTGTGTATATTATTACATACAATCGTGACATTTTTCGGTTTTAAGGCTGATAATATCTGAAAAGGCCTAAAAATTATTGTTGCTACCAATAGATAATTGAAAGATCCTAATAGACCTGCGTCTATTGAAAATGTTGTCTTTAAAGATTTTAAAATCCATTTTTGAGGTATCAAAGCGTATTTGTAATGATATTACTGATGTTTAAATTTAACTTTTTGTGATATACTGGGATGATTCCTTAATTCAGATGCTTTCCTTCTACTTCTGCTATTTTGTATTTTTCAGTAACTCATTATTTGTTTGTGGATAGTATATTATGTTAGTGTGATGTAAGGAGTTGGTTTTTGTCTCAATTTCCTGTAGCAGTGAATGGTGCAATACATTTCTATACATGTGAATTGCTAATCTTGACAATGAGGATTCTTTAAAATTTGAAACTGGTGATATTTTGCTCTTATTTTCAGTTTGGTTAAAATTCTTAGAATAATAATAAGGTTTCAAAATAACAATATACAATGAAACACAAACACTTATTTGAAATTAGCCTCCTCGGCGACCAGCTGGTTCGTTCATCATAATAACAGCGTTTATTAATAATGCCAACCACCTTTAATCTAGTTACTCACCTTATTTCATTCTCGGTAGTTGAAAGCATTAATTTCTACAAAGGATCAAGAAATTATTTGGAAAATATATAAGAAAACAGTGTACAGAAAAATGAATTGGCATTTAAACTAAATTGTGTTGCATTAACAGAATGAAAGTGTACTGAAGGATTTGCAGCCAATGAAGTTAATGATTTAGGCCCTATAGTCAACTGTTAAAAATGATAGCCTGTAAGACTCAGTAATAAAACATGAGATTTAATGAATATTATATGTTTATTGGCAATGCTTAAATTTGATTTACATTACATAAAACCGGTGTGCGTGATTGACGCTTTTCTGTAACTTAATGCATAATGAAAAAAAAAGCATATTCTTTCTTTCACTTCCTATCCCAAATGAAACAAAACATTTAAAAATTTTATTATTTTATTTATAATTTATGAAAAAACAGATTTTAAAAAATATAAGGCATACAAGAGTTATTGAAAATATTTATTTACATTTTTATTACTCTGTATATTAAAACAAAAAAATCTAATCTAATCATTGCATTGTATCAATGGAAACAATTCCTTTGTGATAACTGAAATATATACAAATGCTTGAGATTTTATTTATTAATACAGCTGGAAGAAACTCTATCAATGCTTGTGTAAAACTTTGTGAGGACACTGTTGGATCATTGTTCAATTAAATTAACAAAAGAAATTTTACAAGTGGTCTCGATTTTTTATCCGCAAAATTAATATTAAAAATCACCAGCCAAATAAGTGGCATTGTGACCAATCCATCAAGCAACTCCTCATTATACTTGCTAGAAGCAAAATAATGTCATCAATTTTTGATTTATGAAATATACACTTGTCAGAAAAGTTATGTACATACTCATAACAAATATTCAAGAATAAAAAAGCATTATAATGATGATATTAATTTCATTTTTTATTTATTATATTTCTTAGACAATTCATTAGCTTTAATAACAATTTTAGACATCAGTCACACCTTATTATTATTTTTTAAAAAATTAAACTTAGGAATAACAGACTTACTTTTTACACTGTTTCAATATTGAGATAAATATTAAATGATATTACTTTTTCCAATTTTATGATATTAGACAATATTATCTGCTACTCGGGATATCATTGAAAGACATTTTCTTGAATTTTGAGATGGTGTAAAACTATTTTTATTAAAATTTTCGAAGGTTATTGGCGAAAACTTGGCTAATAACCAAAGCCAAATTGGTTTTCTTAAATTAATTAAAATTTTACAAAAATCTGTCCAAGGTGATATTCCCTCACTCCAAACTTTAGTTGTTTTTGGGTGGTTTTGGCGCAAGAGCCAGTTAATACGTGCGCCCGCACCTGAGTATATATATATAATAGGGTGGGCCGAAAAAACTCAATTTTTTTTTTTTTCATGTCGCTGTACTGCGCAAAAGTTGCGAATTGGTGAGAATTTAAACGAGGAATAAGAGTAAGGAAATTGATATCTTCCGTTCCCGCAACGGCTTGAAAATCGTAAAATTGACGAAAATCGACAGTTTTTAAAAAAATTTATCTCTATATGTTTATAATAGCATTAGCTGTTAAGTTCTGATCTCTCGTAAGAGTAATAAAATTTATTTCATCAAAATCGGTCCAGAATTTCCGGTACATTCCCTCTAGTGTTCCTCCAAAATATGGGAAATTACTTCAATATGCAATTTTTAGTTCCTAACCCTCAACATAACCTTCCTACATAATTTTGTCGGTGAATTGCAACAGATCGATATATATAATCTAAAAATATATCAACTTATTTATTTTCTGCTTTATTGTAACACAATGCAAAACTAAGTTCAAATTATTTGGTACTTAAGAATGGATGACAAGAATGCAGAAAATAATAAAAAAAAAATTATCAGACTTTAAGGATACCACTTCATCTATTATTAAACATCGTTACGTCTCTTAAATTTCTTGTATGGCATTTTATTCTTTTCTTTTCAACAAATGATACGTGGACAGTGGCGAATCTAGGATTGGGGACTGAGGTCATAAAAAATTTTGTATCATCGCGACGAATGTCAAATCTCAAGGATAAAGTAAACACAAACTCTTTAACTTTACAGACTTTATACCTGACAATAAGAATCATAAAGAACAATACAATACTTTTATAATTTAATAAAAATTACATGAAATAACTTGCCAAAAAATGTTTTCCGCGTCAAACTACAAGTACAAGTGGAATGACTACAAAAATAGGAAATTTTTTCGAGCAGAAAGAGCAAAAGAAACATTTTATTATTTTTTTTTTAAAGAGGAAATTAAGAAAAACAGTTGTAATGATTTTAAATAATATCAAATGTTTACTGGGGGGGCTGTGCAATACCCCCCCTGGATTCCACTGTACGTGGAAATCGAATTTATGGAAAACTCAAACATTCGGGCAATAGAATCCTTCTGGATTTCACAAACTTTTCATCGATGTTTCTGATCAAGCATTGCCCTTGATTTTGAGGGCCTGTACACAAACATGGAGGAAGTTTCTGTAAATAAATTTCTGTAGTCTGATGAATGTATTTTCAAAAAAAGTAAAAATCAGGATACCTATGTATGAATCCGTTTTCTAGTTAGAATTTTTTAAAAATTACCTAGAAAAACAAACTTTTGTCAAAGATAAAATGAATGGATTCAATTTTATTCATAGTGGGAAATATTTCAAATGATTAAAAAAAATGCTATGATTAATTTTTTTTTTGTTTTTTTACTGCTGTTTATTTATTTTTAATATAGGCAAGTACAATTTATTATTTATTTTCTGTCTAGTGTTTTGAAGAAGGTGGGGGGCTTGGGAATACAGAAAATAAATTTGGCTATACAGGGTTCGTACGCGTCCTTACAAGTCCTTACTTTTACATTTAGTCCTTAAAAGTCCTTACAAATGCTTATTTTTATGCCCCATTTTTAAAAAGTCCTTACTTTTTACTCCGCCATTATTAAAAAATTTAAAATTTCACCGTTTATCGTTTTTCTAATTCCTCCTTCTCGGCGGCTCTAATCTCGGTCGACGTGGCTCTCGCGGGTGGGGGTAGGGGGACGACACTGCTCGCCTTCTACGAATCCATATCCATTGCATACACTTTGGGAAATAAGGGAGGAGTTACAGATGACCTTCATTGGTCCATGGTTCCATAGGAATGATTGTCAAAAGTGCTGTTGCCATTTTTAGAACTGTAACAAAGTGATAAACCTTTACTTCCATTTTTTGCCAGTGATGTTTTTAAAACTTGTTAATGATTGCATTCAACATTTCAAAATTTTGAAACCAGAGAATGAAAGAATTGAGAAACCTGAGACTTTATGCAAATTTAACTTCAGTGACCCAAACTTGTATAATGATAAAAGTTTAGGATTTGTATTTAGGATTTGCTGCAGAGCAACTAATAAAAGAAAAGATAAAAAAATAAGGAATTAGCAGACAAGGATGTTTTCACACTCAGACAGGATAGTCGGAAAAACATCATAACAATGATCAAACATTTCATGCAGAAATGTCCTGTGAATTACGCACTAGTAAGACCTGCGATTTGCATTGATCCACGAGTAATGGCTGGATATCCCGAAAAAGCACAGGAAAAAATGAAAAAGGCAGTGATTGTGTTGTCGCAAAATAAACGTATTTTGGGGAAAGATTGCGACGAAATTTTGTTACTCTATGCAGATTTTCTGTTAAATATTGTAAAGCCAAATTCATTTGAATTTACTTCTTTCAATTCAAAGAGTGATTCCCTTGATAATTTTTTACAAACTTATTTTAGCAATAATCATTATGAAAAAGTTTGGAAGATTATCAAAATGGTATTAATACTGTCACATGGACAATGAGGTTTTTCGGTGAACAAGGCCCTGGAAACAGAAAATTTAAAAGATATTCTTCATATATTTTCCAGCGTGTAAATCATGAATTTATTAAGCTGTCTGGACTATTTGTGACTTAAAAATTACTAAAGAAATGAGGACGTCTGCCACCTCAGCTAGAGCAAAATACATGCAGTATTTAGAAAGTGAAAGATCCGAAGAAAAGACTGAAACGAAAAGCTCTAGAGGAGGAAATAGATTTTTTAAAACAAAAGAAAATGTTCCTCCAAACGGACATGCACCAAACAAATGAGAAAGCAAATGATTTAGCTAATGAGGCTGAAAAGTCAAAGGACATAAATTTATTTATTCAATCGCATGAACTAAGAAAAACAATTTCTGAAAAAGAAATTAAAATAAATGCCTTGGATGTAAAATTGAATGAAAGTTATTAATTGAATTAAGTTAATAATTAAAAGATATTTAATTTGATTACCAGTTTCATGGGTTTTTTTTTTCATCAATTTATTAACTCGTATTTTTAGGAGTTTTGTTGTGTTAAATTTGTAATGTATCTTCTATGTTTTATATTATAATTTATCATCTAATAGGTTGAATTTGAAAAAATGAGACATTTTATTTAAAAATACGTGTGACAATTCGTTAAGTTTATTCAATTTAGAGGTCCTTATTTTTTTGTTTTTTAAGCCCTTAAAAGTCCTTGATAGTCCATGATTTTCTTTTAAGGAAATGTGTATGAACCCTGCTATATTTTATATACTACTAACAATTTCTAATCTACACATAAAGTGGCTGGGTGAGTTGCTTCTAGAAACGAGACGCAAAGACCGAAAGATATAACTGTCACTTAATTATTTTATATTATCAAACAAAACAAAAAAAACCTGTTGACATAGTATATATACTTTAAAAATAGTAAAGTATATATTTTTTTGTAAAAATGAAGGAAAATAACAATATAAGAATTGGCTTCAAATTGAATAACGAAGACCAAGAATTAAAAGCATAAATAAGTTATTTTACGTTATATTTTTATCATCAATAAAGTTTTTTTGGGAGGGGGTCTCAAAATAATTTTGCTCCTGGGGCCTCATATTGTCAAAATCCACCACTGTCCCTGCCCTTTTCGAAGATCGTTCCGTTTTCCATGACTAGATGGCGCAACTATATCTCTGGAGTTTTCTGACGCAAGGGCCAACTAATTCTCCCCAAAGGTAAATAATAGAGTAATATTCTCCACTTCTAATTCTAGATGGCAGTATGTAACGATCCTTCCCATTAAGAGGGAATTCTTATTTATTTACTTAATTTATTTTTGTTAGCATGTATTTTATATACAACCTGTTAAACGTGCAGTTATTGACTATTTTAAAAAGTCGAGTACATTTCCTCGTCCAATATATCAATGTTAACCAATATGAGAGCATGTCTTTCTCAGAATTGAAAACAAAATCTCTTACAGAAAATTTGTTAAAAACTAATGTTTAATGGTTTGAAATTATTCATTTCAAATAAACATGAACATATTTGCGTTTTGCCTTTAAATCTTTAATCCTTCTTCTGCAATATTTATGTACATTTGTAAGCTTTTAAGATGACATATCTTTTTAGCCCATTACAACACAGGATTAGGGTAATAACTAAAGGGAAAGTATTGTGGTAGATCGAGAACCACTTTCATTGGTTTAGTGCGATTAGTAATTTTAAAGCCCTATTTATTTATTTAAAAGAAAATGCACTCGACAGAAAGAACTCCAGTTACAGAGTACTCTTATCAGCACACAGAAAATAGTCAATATTACTCGGGAATGTTGCACGCAACGTTCGGTGCGAATTATAATCTACTTGGCGAAGAATACCTGTGAATGGAAAAGGAGAGGACGATTGCCATAATAGTGAAGAATCTTGAAATTGGCTAAATTAGCGACTTCTGAAAAAATTATGACGTCAGGTTTAAAATTTTAATTTTTTTTAGTAATATCAAATTATTTTACTCGTAACAACGAAAATACTTCCGAAGAACGAGTCAAAAGATGATGAATAAAATTGCAATTCTAGCCTGTTATTACACCAAATCGCTTTATCTTATAAATGAATACACCGTGGAGTAATATTCCGGGGAGTACGACAGATGTTTGACTGCATTTCTGTGCTAATAGGGCATGACACAAATTGAACATTAAACACACAAAGAGTAAAAGCGGTAAGCAGTAAACCTTGAAAACATAACAAAAGGTATTAGAAATCTAAAAGTTGTATATAGCCATTTAACAAAAAACATTAAGAATTTAAAATCTGTAAGCAATGAAACTTAAAACGATAAAAAATGCATAAAGAATTTAAAAGTTGTAAACACTTCATCTTAAAAACACCAAATGACATAATAAAAATATCAAATTCTTCAGAAAAATTTTATGAAATTTATATAATGAGAATTTATCCACATAATCAAATTTGACGAACACATTCTGAAATAAGCTGTTGAATCTAAAAGTTCTGGCAGACAGCAAAATGTGTACAGCTTACTTTATCAGCGCAATCATTCATGTTATTGATGCTTTTGTATTTAAATAAAAAGGGACACTAGAAAGGTCTCGTCTGGATTTCAAACTACACTACTGGCCAAAAGTATTCCAATATTGGTAAAATGAGAAATATTTGAATACAATGGTTCACAATAATTTATGGAGAATCGTAGGACATACAGTCGTTGGCGCTCAGATTTTGCAGTGAAGATTTTATCACTACGGCATTTAGGGGACCGTCTAGAAATTGATGAAGACGAAAAGAGATTTGTCTTACCCTGCTTCATACAAAGCAGAATAATGATTTGAAACTTTTATCAATGATTTTGTTTCCTATACATATTGCTTAATACATTTTTATGAAAATAGCATGCGTATTCGGGAAGATATCAAGATTTCTTTAAAAAATCCCAAATATTTCCTCGTGTTTTTTGCTTATAACAAACAGAGTTTTCAACCAAATCATACGAAACTTACAGAATACATGACAATGTAATTGTAAAGTATTATATCGTCTCTTAACAAGCAACACCACCTATCTCAGTTTTTTGAAATTTCAAAGAGGAAGAAAATACTCAAATTTTCTCAACCAATAACGAGAATTTTTTTATTAACATCTGATATGAACACGAGACCTCATGTTCGTACCAGATGTGAAAAAAAGATTCAGAAATATTCGTCATTGGTGCGAAAAATTGAGAATTTTCTTCCTCTTTGAAAATTCAAAAAATTGAGGTGGGTGGTGTTGCTTTATTTATCGACGATATTAACATTTGAAGTAACTACCTTGAATATTTAAGGAAATGTGAATATTTGTAGTAAATAATTTTTAACTGATCTTGCGCGAAACATAGCGCAATTTTTCTTTCATAACGTCGAAGCCAGATATCCAAGGCCGCTTATATAAAAATTCCAGTTGAATCCCATTAAGATTTAGAATGCTGTCGGCATTGCAGCGAGCAGAATTTCTGTTGTTCTCTAAAGCAGGCCATTCATATATCTTCCAAAATGGAAATTTTGGAACATGGGAAGGAAAAAACAATCTTCAAGGTCGAAAACCTATGGAGCATAGCGATTGGGAAAACCTGGATTTCCAACCAAACCAAATTCCAAGCCTTCTTGCGCAGATTCTTTAGGTGGGACCCTTAGTGAGGGTAGTCGACATATCAAACGATTTGACTAGATTGGGACCTCGGTACGAGGCTACCTTTATCGGAAATCCGCTGATTTGGGGGGGGGGTCATCGAAGAGCAGCTATAGAGGGGAAGAGAAGATCGCTCTCTCCTACTGCCAGCGCACTTTGGAGCTTCAGATGAATGACGCGACTGATTTTTCAACTTGAATGGGTGGAAAAAAAATACAGTGTTGGGACATATGGATGGAATGGAGTACAGATGAATTGCCGGCCTAAGAGGTAAAAAAGGATGAGGGTTTTTCCACAAATAAATATTTTTTACACTCGAATCTTTGAACAGCAATATTGAATTTTATAAAAGTTGAATATTCTGAGTATCTATGTGTACTTATAAATTAAATGCGTAATTAAAATTGTAATTCGAGGATTAATTTTCGAAATGTTAAAGAATGGAAACCGAATGAAATTTTAAATGATTTCAAATGGACCAATACATCTCAAAAGATAAAAACGAACATAATTTCTGTTATATTAATATGTATCCCAAATCAATCAGAGGATAAAAAGTGATAAAATTTTCAACTTCAGGTTTAATCTTTGAAGCCACTGTATGTAAATAGCTCCTTGAGGCAGTGGTGGCTCGTCTATTAGGGCTGCAGAGCTTCATTCCCCCTTGAAATTATTTTAAAAGCTTGTATTTTAGTTTTTATTCTAATTGACTTACTCTTCAACTTTGAGAGTTCAATGATCAACGAAAATGGCATATGCGTAATAAAAAAACTTAAAAGGAAGTCGGGAAAATCAATCAATAATTAAGAGAGAGACAGACCAGAAATGAAAGGATATCTGCAGCTCTTAATGATGAAAATTCGCACACTGAACAACGCTGAGCTCTCAATCGGAAGAAAAAAGGCAACCCTTTCTCCCTTTGAATTTAGAAGCACTCGAGCTGCGATTTTTACAGCTGTCGTTCGTCGCGTGACTTCCGCCTTTGCCTTCATCGTTTGGCCTTTTTTCGCTTTCTCTCAGTTGTCCGGTCATTAGATAGTATTTTAAATCAAATTCTGGAATAGGTGTAATTTTTTGCTCCTTTACATTTTTGGGGGAAATATATAATCACAGAAATATGAGGTTTGCCACCAAAACTTTTTGTTGGAATTGAAAACATGAAAAAAAGCTCCTATTTTTTCCCCAGTTTTTGCTCATAACTCAAAATCAATCGATTTTTTTTGTATATCATCATTATATGACAAAATAATCATCACAAAATTTTATGCGATTTAAGACTATACAGCTTTTGCAGTGCTTGTTTCTGAGCTGACGAGCCGCCACTGCCTTGAGGTTATATTTGATATTTTTTTTCAATATCGTTTGTCAATTTTTAGTGAAAGTACACATAGGAACTTGCGCGCAACATGTGTTCTATAACTAAAGAGATCAGCCATTATGCGGGGTAGCATTTCTTGTGTTTTCCTCTGGAGCGTAAAGCTACAGTACCTCCCCTTCTGCAGCTCCCCTCTCCGTTCTATACTGGGAACATGACTTTAGACGAAATGCTTCAATCCCATTTCCCCGCGGATCTGCGAAGAAAAGAAACTCATCAGGGAAACAATTAATTAAAAATCATTGAAAAAAGATATTTTAACCCTTCTTGTTTTAAATCAAGGAGAAATATTCCAGTTATTACCTAAAAAAATATGAAAAAAATAACGAAAATATAATGCCGGATGCAGGATTTTTACTTTTAATTCTTAAGATTTTTCGGAAAAAATATTTTTTTAAAATTTCTTAAAACAATAAATTAAGTCAGACGTTCATAACAAATTTCATTAGAACGAAAGTTGTTTGTTTTATCCGATGGTGGATCTATTTTCTTCCTACGATCATCAGAAACGATACTGTGGACTAATATGTGAGAAAAATCATCCCAAACAACCCAAACTATTAAAAAATTTTCTACATAAACCTTCCAGCAAGCGCGCGTTTTTAGGAGATACTTATATCGTGCATCGTATTACACTATATGTCCAAAAGTATCCGGACACTTGCAGATTTTCACATTTTTTAGAATTTCTCCGGAATGGTTTAACCGACTGCCTTTAAACTTCGGACATGTAAAGAATAGACAATAACTCACATTTTACATTGAAGATTCGGTCCTGAGGGCAATTAGGGGCCGTCTACAAACTGATGAAAACAAAAAGGTTTTTGGCCCACCCCGCTTCACAGAATACTAATAACAAGATGAAACTTTCAGAAATAGTAATGTTTAATGTGCATAATATTTACAGGAATTTTCGTAAACTCAACACAAATATTTGGGGAGATATAAAGGTTTTCTTAAAAAATTTCAAAATTTCCCACCTGTTTTTTGCTTATAACATACAGAGTTTTTTATTATATTATACGAAACTTACAGAAAAGAGGACAATATGTTAGAGAAGCATTTGTGTAAAACTTTGGAAAAGAATTGTTGAATATTACAGGAATTATGAGCAATTTTAGTAAATAGTGTTTTACTGCGCATGCGCGAAACATAGTGTAATTTTTCTTTCACAACTTTAAAGCCAGATATATAGGGCAACTTATATAAAAAAATTCAGTTCAATACCATTAGTATTCAGAAAGATATCGGCATTACAACGAGCAGAATTTTAGCTCCTGTCGAAGAGAAGCTAAAAGATGAGGGGTTGTACACAAATTGCTATTTTTTAAACTTATATCTTTAAATAGTAATATTGAATTGTATAGTGGTTAGAATTTGCTGAATACCCATGAACACATCTAATACTCGTAACGAATAAAAATATATACATATATGTAGAATTATTAAAATATTTTATGAAAAGAAATTAATTAGATAAAAAATTGTTTCGTCATAAAATAAATATATTTAAAAATATCGTTTGGCCGTAAAATTGTAATATGCATCTTGTTAATAATCATGTAAATAATATAATTAAAGTAATAAAATGTTTCTTATTTATAGTGCCTCAGTAGCTGGAATTTAAGTTATGCACATAATTGATAAGTGTTCATGGGTATGCAGCAAATTCTACCGCTATACAATTCAATATAACTATTTAAAAATATAAGTTTAAAAAATATCAATTTGTGTACAACCCCTCATCTTTTAGCTTCTCTTCGACAGGAGCTAAAATTCTGCTCGTTGTAATGCCGATATCTTTCTGAATACTAATGATATTGAACTGAATTTTTTTATATAAGTTGCCCTATATATCTGGCTTTAAAGTTGTGAAAGAAAAATTACACTATGTTTCGCGCATGCGCAGTAAAACACTATTTACTAAAATTGCTCATAATTCCTGTAATATTCAACAATTCTTTTCCAAAGTTTTACACAAATGCTTCTCTAACATATTGTCATCTTTTCTGTAAGTTTCGTATAATATAACAGAAAACTCTGCATGTTATAAGCAAAAAACAGGTGGGAAAATTTGAGATTTTTTAAGAAAACCTTTATATTTTCCCAAATATTTGCGCTGAGTTTACAAAAATTCCTGTAAATATTATGCACATTAAACATTACCATTTCTGAAAGTTTCATCTTGTTATCAGTATTCTGTAAAGCGGGGTGGGTCAAAAACTTTTTTGTCTTCATCAGTTTGTAGACGGCCCCCTAATTGCCCTCAGGACCGAATCTTCAATGTAAAATGTGAGTTATTGTCTATTCTTTACGTGTCCGAAGTTTAAAGGCAGTCGGTTAAACCATTCCGGAGAAATTCTAAAAAATGTGAAAATCTGCAAGTGTCCGGATACTTTTGGGCATATAGTGTACATATTTATAACGTGTCCTTTCACAAACATCAATGAAACTTTGACTTATGTAATCTGTATTTATTAGCTCCATCTAAACGCAGATTATATAAATAAAAACTTCATTTAAATTTATATAAAAAAAACTATTTAAATATGTAATAAGATGCACGATATTAGTATCTCCTACATACGCGCTCCTGTTGGAAGGTTAAATTTTAAAACTTGGGCTTGGAGATGCATCGAGTCATCATTACGACTACTTGTGTGCTAAATTCCATGGCTGTAAGTGCGATAGATTTGTCTGAACACTGCACAGGCACTTCTTTTTTTAAGTATAGGTAACTTCTTGCCCATGCACCACTTAAACAAATTATCAAGATCATTTTGTAAAAGAGCAGCATTTAAATTGGAACATATGAGCCTAAACAATTTCAAATCTTCAGCAAATGAAAGATATTCAGAGAATTTTAAAACGCAACAAACGTCATTAATAAATGAAATAAAAAGCAAGGGACTCCAGAAGTACTTGCAATTTTTTCAGAAACAGCATTAATAAAATAATCATAGAGTGAATTAAGGCAATCACTAAGATTCATATGAAAGCCAATATTATTCAATTTCTTTAAAAGAATACCAAAATTCATTGAACCGTATGCCTTAGAAGAATCAGTATAAATAACATCAAGTTGACAGTCATTTTCAAATGAAGAAATAATTTCATTTGTTAAACAAAATAAATTAGTAGTCGTTAACGTTTTGGAATTAATCCATGTTGATCTGATGAAATTAAGTTTTTAACCTGGTTGTAAAGCTTTTTATACATTATAGTTCCCAGTATTTTAGACAAAGGATTTAAAATTGCAGGGGTCGATAATTTTTACAATCCTTGTATTGCCTTTTTTGTAAACAGGAATAATTTTGGTTTGCTTTTAAACATCAGGAAATACATTTGTTTTCAAAGAAAGGTTAAATAAAATTAGAGGAGGATAAATCAACAGCTCTGCACACCCTGTAATAATAAAAGAAGGTACTATATTATCAACTGCAACATTTAAAGAATATTTAACCTCTTTAATAGCCAAAACCACATCTTCAAAAGTATTAGGATGTATCAAAAGTATTTTCGTTTTTTGAATGCCTATATGTCAAAGCCTATAGCTGGCGCTTGCTTATAAATATTAAGGAATACAAATTGTTAGATTAAATCGTATATGTTCCTCTATATAGTAATTCCGATCCATTTTATATATTTCTAGGTTATGTAATGGCTGATACAAATACTGAAATTTTATCCATCTTAAAACATTTTAAATTAGGTCATGAAGCTATCGTAGCTCGTAAAATTCGAGAAGTTAAAAGAGACGATAAGATCAGAGATCGTACAGCCCAAAACTGGTATAAACGTTTTAAGGAAGACTTGTCCCTTGAACTTAAGCCCAGAAGTGGAAGTTCTTCAGTTGTTAATCTTCAAGATTTGAAATAAAAAGAAGAGATGAATCCAACCACCAGATCCCACAAACTTTCAGAGGAGTTAGGACCCTCCAATGACACTATATGCCGAGTCTTGCATAAGCTTCAGAAAACAAAGGAGTTGCTCATGAACTGACTCCACATCAAGTGAATCAACTAGTAGAAATTTGCAAAACTCTACTGGAAAACCCAAAGGATTTACGATTTTTCAAACGCATAGTGACATGTGATGAGAAATGGGTTCATCTACGAAACCCAGATAATCGAAAGCAATGGTTAAATGTGGGCCAAGCAGCCAAAACTGTCGCAAAACAAGAACGGTTTGAAAAGAAGTTTATGATCTATGTCTGGTGCAATTTTGAGCAAGTCATTCATTTCGAAATCATTCTACAGAGTCGGTCGGTCAGATACTAAATTTACTGTGGACAGCTGAACAGGATGTATGCTTCTTTGAAAGCAAATACCCTTTTGTCAACCGAGGGAGAGATCTTCTCCAACAAGATAACGCTACCATACACATCCTGTATCACTCGAGAAAAATTAGAGGAACTTAAAGGAATCGAATTTTTAAATCACTCCGCATGTAGTCCAGAACTTGCTCCTTCTGACTATCCCATGTTTCAATCTATGGCATCAATTTTCCGGGGAGACGCTTTTCTAATATTGATGAGTTAGAACTGGGTTGTCTAGACTCTTTTGTTTCCAAATCCAAAGAATGGTATCGAAATGGTATTATTCAACTTGCAAAAAGATGGAAGGAATCTATCGGACAGGATGGTTTATATTTTGATTTGTGATATGTTTATTTTATGTTGTAATATTAGAATAAAAATTTGATTCCAAAAACGAAAATACTTTTGATACATCCTAATGATAATGTCAGTTTTAACTAAATCATCAAAGCAATTGTCGTTGACGCCATTATTTCTGTCATAGTCAGTGCTTGGCAAAAACATAATTGAATCTAAATTATTTACTTTGCATCAAAAATTATGTGAATTATTTTCTTGCACTACAAATGAAAACGATTTTCCTTATCAAAAAAGTCATGAATTTAAACTTATATTTAAGATATTCTAATTAATTTTGAATAGTATTGGAATTTAAAAATATATATAAGAAACATTTGAATATCCATGGAAATAATATAAGCAGTTGAAGGAGAGGACTAACGCGATACTAAATTTCAATTCGCTACCATCCGACTCCTACATAACTATTAGATATCATTATCCTCACCTTCACCACGCTCCGTTGAGCTTAAATAAAGACACAACTTTGTTGACTAACTCTGTATTGACAACATATTACATTTATACAACATCCAATGCCTCCAATCATATCAGCAGTATCATTTCTGATAACAACACATTCCATGGAGTACCTGCCCCCGCAGGGTGCTACCTCCTATCATGACAAGATAGAGAGCCTGGCGGTCGGTACTTTGTCGTGAAAAAACAGTATAATCTCACAATATCCAGTCATTATATATCCAGTTCGTTAGGATATCGTCCAATGGCGATAAACGCCAGGAAAAACTATACAAGATCTTGCGACATTGTTCTACGTCAGTCGAGGCAGTAATGGCGGCTTCCTGCAAGGCCGGCCGGGAAGAGGTCTCCTCGACCTCGGGGAAGGTATCAGTACCGCCATCTGTTGAGGCTGCCTGGAAAGCAAGCGCTGGGAGATAAGAATCCTGTTGGATGAGACGCTGCACAGTAAAATAACAAGAGCAAGTTGTTTTTTTTTAAATCTTAAAGAAGTTGGAACAGCCTCTGTGCCACCGCCCCTCAAAGGGTTAAAATATAAATTCCATGTCATCAAATAGAAGAAAAAAAAACTAATTAAATTTAACTATTTGCTTTAAAACTGATAATTAAAATCTCACCTTATACTTATATTCAAAACAAAGCGGATAACGAGTTCAAGGCTATTTTTTACTGTGCTTCGTGATATAGAATTTTAATAGAATATAATATAGATAAATTTCTCATCGGGTGCCGTTACAGTTGTATTAACACATTTGGGAACAATACAATACTTGTATCTTTCTAACATTATTTTATCTGATGCGGTAGTCGGAAAATATATATAAAAAAAAATCTCTATAGCGAGCGAACGGGAGCTCTCCCCTGTTTGGGCCTATGTGACATCAGACCCGCTGGGGCGAACTTTGATTGTAAATATATATATATATATATATATATAAACTGCCCAGAATTTTTTTAATGTTATTGTTCATTTCGAGGCATTTTCAATCGATTAGAAAAATAAAAAATGCTTAACTTCCCCATTGTATATAAATGAATAGCTCTGCTATAATATTTTATTGGAATACAAACGCAATATTTTACTGTGAAATGGTTTCATCTTGACACGATTCTGTTTTTTAACATTTAGTTATACAAAATATTATACTCAGCCTATTTCATTGTTTCTCGCAAACTTGTAGTATACCGTGATGTTTTACAATTTGTTTTGGAAACTCATTTATTAGTGGATATCGCCTTTTAAAGGAAAACTGATAGAAAACTCTCATGTGGAAATAGCTGAAGAGGTTAACCCCAAGTTGGAGGTTGGCAAGAGTAATAGGGAAGTGGCTGGAGAATTATGGATCAACGAGTGCACCCTGCGAAAAAATTGAAAACTGTAGGCTAATAGGCCTACTTTCTTTTATCTTTTCTGCGCTTTGTCTTCTTTTAAGCGATGCCTAGGCCTATAGAAAAGGCTACTTGCAATAAAATTAATGTGAAAATTAGTTCAATTTTACAGTTTCCAAAGCAAAAGGGAAAAGATAATATGAACCCGGAAAAAAGGAGACGTGAGCTTAAGTCAGAAATCACGAAACTTTCGCCTTTTAAAGCTTTTTTGGAAGAAAATGAAAACGATAAAAAAATGCAGAATTTCCTTAAAAATGAAGGAAGGGTAGTGAGTGGGTAATTTTAAAACAAGAAAAAAAGCGTAAAAAAAAGGTTTGAGTTTTTGTTATGACGACAAACAACCATCAACCAGCTCAGCCTTGGGTTTCTGCTGATGATTCCACCTTACTTATTATATGGGAATTCCTGTCATGAAAGCTGGTTTCAGTGTGGATTGTGCAAAGAGTGGTGGCAGGAGGATTGCAGTGCGTCTTATGTATTTATATGCAACTATTGTTAGACCAGATACCGGTTTGTACTCTTACCTTCCAGGTAGGCCAAGTGTACGCAATTTTCATTTCTTTTAGTTTTATTTTTCTTACTTAAATTATTAGAGACAAAATCCTGTAGCCTAGATTTGTTGATTCATAGTTAAATAAAGAACACTGTGTGAAATTTTGAAGTCTGTATTTTACTTACTTTAGTTTTTATAAGGCCACTAGGTGCGCATACTTACCCTCCTTTCCCTTATAGCTTCCTCTGGCGGATAAAGTCTGGTTGTGACGAAAAGGTCATGTGATGGAAGGAAGTTCATTCTGTTTTGCACAATTAAATGAAACTTTTGCAGAATTTTTTTCAAAATGAAGTTTTAATTGTGTTACACTCTTTTTTTTTTTAATTTTCACTTACTCCAAATGTGGAAGTCCTGTATAACGTTTTCGCTTTTGGAGTCCTGCTGTCACATGTTGCATTCCTGTTTCTAAAAACACAGTCTGAAAGTTTTCCTTCTTCGGAGGGTTTTACCTAATGTTGAAACACGATGGAATGGAGCAAAGAGAATATTGGGAAAAAAATTGATAGTTTGCAGAAATAATTTTGATCGTTTGGATGCCCATATATGGTGGATATCCAAAACGGTTATGCAGTTGTTTAAAATATGGAATCTGTTTCATAATCAAAGTGCATCTTCATGTTATTAGTTGAAAACCTGGCGTTGCCGGGAACAAACTATCTCGCAATAAGATAGTTCAGCTGGTGAGGTCCCTGGCCGACAACGAAGCCCTTATTAAGTTAAGGTAAGCATTCCATGCCTCCACTTCTCCTCAAGCTAGACCTCTCAAGCCCGTCGCCCCTTTTGTCAGAAGTCCCTAACAACAATGTTCGTGTATGTCCCAAACTTGAACCCTTCTAAAGGGTTGTAATGCAGGTTTTTGACTTTTTTGAAGTAACTGATATACTGTGTTGTGACTCTAAAGATTGATGCGATCTTTTTATAAAAATAATTAAATTAAAATAATTTTTAACTTCAAGTAGGAAAGTTTTTGACAAAGGTGCTTTCATTAAATAATTGAAATTCGTTTAGTAAATTAACTTTATTTAAAAATCAAGTTTAAAATTATTTTTCACTTTTTTATATTTATTTAGCTCACTTATGCAGATTCACTCAGCTGAAGTTTAAAAAATAAAACAGTGCAGTGCAATTTTTAATACATCGTTATCTTTAAAAATGTAATTAATATATAATTAAAATAAATTAAAAATGTATTTAAATACTTAAATAAAAAATGTATGTAAATAAATAATTTTTTAAAAAACAGTGTTTGAAAGTACGCTTTTATTATGTGCTAAAAAGTAAACATTTTTTATTTTAATTATTGTTCACTTTTCAATCTTTAATTTTTAATCTTCCAGCAGGCGCGCCCTCTATACCAATATGAAAGGTCGCGCGTATTTCCAATATACGCTATTGTAAAATTTCAATTATATGAGGCTAATTATTAAAATTAGGTTGTAATTGGGTAAGAGTTAATAAGCACAATTATTTTAAACAATTTTTATATAAAAAGGAATGGAAACAATGTAAACACAAAAACAATATAAAATGACCAACGAATTAAGCTGAATGACGTGAAAATAAAATAAATGAAATTGCAAATATTTCAACTGAAATATTTACAGTTGTAATATAGAACTTCAGGAACAATATGGAAGTAAAAAAACGACTGAAATTCCGATATAAAAAGCAAGAAGTCAGCGTCATTTCATTTCAGCGATGGCGCGTATCTCTAAAATACAAAAAGCACACTCGCAGAGTCCTATTAACGCCTCGAATTCCAAACGATGACTAACAGTTGTCGAAAGGAGTTGGAAGAATAGCCAAGGTCATGCTTTCGTAGCACCCTCTGGTAAAAAGATTAAAAAGAAATTCTTCTCTAGTGTATTCCTCACATACGCGCGCCCGCTGGAAGGTTTATTTATTATTATAAATACTATAGAATCTTGAAATCAATTTTTTCACTACCAGGTAGCGCCACTGGCTTGGAATCAAAATTTTGATGAATAAATCTATTAAGAGATAATTAAGTTTGGAAAATATTAAATAAAATAGCTCTCTTCGAGAACGAACAAGTGTACAAAATTTCAAAACTCTAGCACATCAGGACGTAAGTGAAAAATCAATTTCAAAATTCCATCTTTAAACACATGAAACAAATCATTTTAAATAAAGTTATTATGGTTTTAGAAATGTGAAGGCATTTAACATAAGCCGCACACACCACGATCTTCGGGAGCCTTTTGATCCTCAAGCCTCTTTGGTAGGAAACACAATTTATGAATCTCAACATGTTACACAAGTTTAAAAGAGCTGTTGACTTGAATAGCCCCAAGGCTTCTATTTGCATCATCTCTTATTATGAAACACAGTGTGAGCATAAAATAAGTTTGCCTATTCAGCAGCGACTAATCGTCGAGTCAACGAACACAATACGCGCATAAACTCAAAATACGCGCTCACTGATTCTGCAATAATAAAAGCCATGGATTGATTCCAAAGAGCGAGCGAGTAACGCAATTAGTAAAAACGAGTTAGTTATGTGTCTGAGAGTAAAATTCCAACTCTAATAAATCAATAAATGTTGTTTCATTCTAAGACATGAAAGAGGATAGTGACGTCGTTCTTTGCTCGCCTGGCGAATCGAGTGACAGTTCTGATAGTGAAACTGAATTTAAAGTTCAGGGAAAGCACAGATGGAGAAGTAAATCAGATTTATCTGATAATAATGTTGCTAAGAAAAAACCTAATTATGTGACTAATGCACTCCCTAGTGCTGTAAATAATAGTTTGTCACACACCCCAATCAGATCCTAAAATTGAAATTAATGTGTTGATTAAGAATTTTCCAGAATTCAAAGTTTTGATTAAGAGATTAAACGAAATACAGAAGTTAAAATGCAATTCTAAGCCGGTTGGCGAATTTATGCACGTTTCCACTACTTCATCGAAAGATCATCGAGAACTAACCGAGTATCTTGATAAGCAAGAAATACAATATTATGTTGTACCTTCAAGGGCTGAAAATCCAATTAAGACTATAATTAAGGGACTTCCTCCCTACACGACAACAGACGAAATTAAAGAAGGACTAATTGCGAAAGGTTTTAAAGTTGCCAAAGTTAATCAACTGAGAAGATTTAAGGATAAAAAACCTCATCCGATTTTCCAAGTGCACCTACTAAAATCAGAAAATGTTAAAGGAATCTATAACCTTGATTCCCGAACTACTTCATTATTAAAGTTGAAAAGTACGAACGTAAAACAATAGGACAATGTTTCTACTGTCAAAAATTTAATCGCATGCAACAAGGGTCTGTGGTAGCTTGTGATTTATCTATTCTGTAACCATTATAATACTATGTGTAAATATTGTATTAAAGAGATTGATAATTAAATTACATATTAATACGAAATACTTGTTTTATAATTTTATCCCGACGTTTTTACGAAAAATCTACGGCGCGGACCCGAACTGCGCCTTTCTTATGTTTTATTTAGAATAGCTTTAGATGGCGCCATCTGTTCACAGTATATAGAACTACATTTCGCGTATGCACAGTAAAAATATTATTTACTACAAATGTTCATATTTCCCGTAATATTCAAATTTTAATACAATGTTTCTTTTACGTATAGTCAAGTATTCTATAAGTTTCGTACAATTCGAAAAAAAACTCTGCATGCTATAATAGAAAAGCATGAGGAGTTTGAAATTTTCAATTTAATGCCGTTTCTACTTATCTTCTGATAAATATTTTTATTGTCTCACTTTGGGTCCTAGTAATGCTCTTCAAGCTCTTTAAAATGACACCAGAATCAACCTCCTAGCTAAACTCCTTTCCACGCTACACTTATTTATAACCTTACATAAAGCTAATTCATAACAATCACGCGCATGCGCCTACACTGGTACGATGACGTCACAGGCAAAACAAATACTTTGCGACAAACTCGTACAGATATGATCTATCCGTTGTGGTCCATTGTCATCTCCATGTCCATCTATCCTTTGTGTCATTGGTCCGTATGTCAACCATTCTTTTCGTATTATTAGTCTCGTAGTTATTAGCGATTCAAATCTGACAGTATTTTGTCACACAAGAAAGTTCGATCGACTATCACTGTAAGGAGCGGAAAGACTTTTTCACGTCAAAACCAGTTGAGACTAACTCAAAAATTCCGACTCGGAACGTTCAGCTTGCTGATACTCCAAAAAGTCCCGTTACGGAATTCTCTTCTAAACAAGAAGCAGTGCATTTTTTACTTCCTCAAGATCTTATTACTAACCAAGAAAAACTTGTCGACCTACTCAGACTACTGAAACAAATTAAAATTATCCTATCTTAAATTCCTGATGTCAAAAATACTCTTAAAAAAATGGAAACAACTGACGACCCTGCCATCAAGCTTTTCGTTCTTGCCGAAGAACTTGGAAATAACATCTAAGAATCTCTAAGACCCTTTCCCCTTCTCGACTTGGCCTGATAAGATTGCGATCTCGCTCCATCTTTACTTATTAATACATTCTCTCCTGACAAATGCCGTATCGATGATGTGCTTGGCTGATGATTTCACCATCAACAAGGAATTATGCACCAGATGATCAATTTAAGACAGAAAAAGAAATATATCAAAATGAATGTCTAGGACACATTTACAGAAAATTTTCTGAAATGCTGCACGTTTTTAATTATAGGATATTTTCTAGAGTTTAAGAGAGAGCAAACAATCTTAATCTGCTAGTAGCTGTTTGATTATGCAGCTAACGACACAATTTTTAAAAAATACAGATTTGATTTCATAAATCATTACTATATATATATATATATATATATATATATTCCAAAAATTCGGTCCTTTCACTGGCTGAATATATAATGATTGCAAAGGCTGATTCTGTTGACAAACATCCAAAAACACAGTATCTGAAACAAAAAACCTTTCAGCAAGGTGGATCCCTCGATTTATTTTTCAGTCGTTCTTCCGTTGCATTGGATTTATTTGAGTCCAGCGTGTTTCCCAAAATGATGGATGCTTTTTCTTCAGGGAAGATCTTAACTGATTTCAGAAGGAACAGATTGGAGAAGAGAAAAAGACGAAAATTGGCACTAATAAGCCTTTTTAGTTTTGACAAGTTTTTGGTTTTAACTCATCAGTCGCTGTAAAACATTCTTCTTATTTCGTCTTCCGCAACGAGAAATCGCCTTTATCCCTTCGAGTATAAATGAATACAGACAGATGGATTTTTGGTATCGGATTTTTTGGATTTAGATTTTTGGTATTTGACAAAATAGTATGCGAATCTTTTCGTGCTTTGGAAAGTGCAAAATGTATCGGAGAGAAAAACTTTTCGTGTCTTTGAATTTTTGTAACAATTCTCGAGAAGTAAAGATTGTTTTTAGCTTAGTTTTAAATGTGAAGAAAGCATTGCTTTTAGAAAGATTTCTTTTGATGCAAGAAATGGCTTGTTTAAATAACATGATCAAGCAAATTAGTCAACTTCTGAAGTTCATTGAAAATCAGGGAGATATCTGAAGTTGAATTTTAAAATCATGCAGACTAACGTCGATTAATATGCTCAGTAAAAATTGTCCTTTCATATAGGAAATTTCTTCCTTTTCTCATATTTTTTGTCAAAATACTTTTCATTAGACCTCCTTTCGGTATCATACTTTGTGAAGCATAAATTGACCACATCAAGCAGAATTAGAAACATAATTAAATTAATTCTTGAGCTTTTTCAATTTGCAATTAGGCTGCTGCGAGGACGTCCCCAAATGTCGTAATAAAATTTAATAGGTAACCGATGATATATAAAAAACCTAATTTAAGGTAATCATTGAGAAAGTTTTATAAATGTTTCAAATCAAAATGATTTATTTAATCATGTTTGATTCTTAGTATTGAAGAATTTGGACAAAGCAGTTGCTGTCATTGTTTTAATTACGATTCGTTGCTTGAGAAATCGTGATAAAAGCATGTTATTACGTAAAATAATGTACAAAGATGGTGAATCAAAGCCATATTTCCTTATGAAAAATTATGCGTATTATGGACAGTAAAACGAATTATATGACGCATTTTGTATCATTCAGTACATCTCTCATTTCAAAAGAATGACGAAGCAGAAAACATTCAATTACTTCTGGTTCAAGAACGATAGTTCAAATGCTGCTGAACCTCTACAAATTCAACTATTTCGGAAAATCTGAAGGGATGACTGCACATGCATTCAAGTAAAATAAAAAAATATTTGTTTGATAAATTGGCTAGAAGACAAAATCACAGCATATGGTTTATAAGATAAATTAGCAGATCAGAATTTGATACGAGAATTGATAAATCACAAATAACGTTTTTTCAAAAGATGTCCAAGAAAGATATATGAGAACGTGCATTTATCTGTTATAAAATAATATATCTAAACTAACGCGTCATTTTATAATTTTTCTTCAGGGATTCCACCTTTTTTGTTCAATACGAGTCTCCTAAACCAGAGGTACCTAGAAATCCTATCTCCCAGTGGCGGCGATTGGGTGAAAAAAGTGAGGGGCCCAAAAATTTACTGATATCTAAAAGTACCCGGAGTATAGGGGTAAACAACAAAATTTGAAAATTTTCTTGCAAAATTTGCTAACTTTCCCGAATACCATTGCTTTTTTCTGTGACCGCCCCTCCCCCTACTCGCCGCTACTGCTATCTCCTTTCAAGGAATTTTTTTCTGCATGATACAAATGTCGTATATCCTGGTTCCCGTCGATCTTTGCTGACTCTAAACACTTTGGGTGAGTTGGTCGGCGAGGGTTATGTATATCCTGGTTACTCTAGCGATACTTCTCTTAATTCTACATTTTTACCCACCATTTTGTCTTCTCTCTTACGTTTAGAACAAAGCATTTTTTTCTTGTATTGAACAAGATCATTCTAGATATAATCTCCATTGCAGTCCCGAGATTCTCTCTTATGTCTAGGAAAAACAAACATTTTCCCCCTGTGATATTGTGCAAGATCATTCTAGATATATGTTCCATCTCAGTCTCGAGACACTCATTGGAATAACTGTAGTGTTGGACGTCTTATTTAGTTTTTCTTCGTGTACTAATACTGTCAGTTTGCTGATTCACGTGCTTGTGTTGTGTGGAAAACATCTTTGCATACTAAGGATGAGGAGGCTTCGTTGATTGAGGGTGTTTCCATTACAAACTTTTAAAGATTGTGCGTCTTGTGTTTACATCCCGTTTTGAAGGAATACGTGGACTGTGTTGGGACAGACCTCGTGATTTTGAACTGTGGTGTTTTAGTGGAACGAACTGGTCCGATGACGAAGACGATACTTGAGCCGGCACTCCTCTCTCCAAGAATCTGCTATTTTTTCGAGTAGTTTTAAAATAAAACTTTGGGATTGAGATTAATTTAAGAAAAGAAATTCAACTAACAAAAAGTTAGTTAATTTAATTAATTACCAAGTCAAGACACTTCGTTATGGTTTGAGAAAAGAAACGGAAAATCTAGGTTTACTTCTCACGGCTTTAGAAAGGGCTTTGCTTACGGATAAAACGTTATTTTCAAGTAATGTTGCTATGAATAAAATTGTTATTTGAAGGTTTTGTCAAATTCAATAGGCTTTTGTAGGAATTTTGAAATGTTCGTTCTGTACTTGAGATTATTAAAAGAGAGACTGATGTTTTTTTGCGTGATTTTTCGTGTTTCATAGGAGACATGCGATGCTTTTGGTTTCCATTTAATTTGGTTTTGATGGTGATTCCCAATTCATTTGATTAAATTGGTGTGAGACAACATATTTACCGAATCTTTCTGTAATGAAATTACACCTCTTAGAAAGTAATCCATAAAAATCAAATTTCCAGTCTTGACGAGTATGATTGTCAAATCACATAAATATGCTCACAGGCGGACTGACAGATAGAACTGCTTTTGACGGATTTCGTCCAAAATTTGATACAGGGTTCACAGTTTTGGTATTAAGACCTCGAAACAAATTTCATTCCTCTAGTCGGTTCGGTTTTTGACTTATTATGTTCATATGCACACTGATAAACTGACATAATTCCGACTTTTTGGTAATGCGGAGGGGGAGAAGCTGATTGCGGGAACTCTAAAACTCAGAGTTTCCTCAAAATCTCGAAGTCAAACATTTCAACAGTACTGTTACAGTCATGGAAAGTCGCTTCCCAGCAATGCAAGTCTTATGGTTGGGAAGAGAGTTTTACAAGGTGAAGCATGGAGTGACCTCAGCGACTCTTATGGCACGCATGACCTTGGCGACAAATAGATGATTCCCGAAAATGCAACCCTTTTCTCGATATTTCTATTAGGGGCCGAGATCCAGGTTTTTCCTGAAAATTCTATGTGACGTCACGGCCTATCGGGGAGAGTATATAAGACCGCGTTTGGATCACGGTAGTGTCTTTTGATCGACTGGTTACTTCGCTTTGAAGCGTGAACGTCTTCGGAGTTCTATCCTCTGTGTGAGCTAATCAGCTGGTGAGCTGAGCTGTTATTGTCGTTACTAGTTATTTGCTGACTGTTTGTGTTGTTAGATATCAAAGTGCTGAACTGTCATTACCTGTGAATTGTTGTATATTTACATTGGTAATCTGTGCAAGGACTGTTGTTTCCTGTACCTGTGTTACGTGTTTTCCTGCATATTTGTAAATAAACCTTCATTCTCCATTATCCTGCGTGTTGGACTGTTTACACCATACACCCACAGTAAGACTTTGTGCAACAGTACTTTCTGTTTGTATTCTACGAATTTGAGAGAGAAAAATATTAATTTATGGTATTATATCTATCTATATATGTGCTGGGATGCTTTTCAATGTGGATGCACTTACTGGTTCTCTTTAAGAAGTTATCTTAATTTAAACTCAGTGGCGTAGGATGGGTAAGTGGCGCAGGGTAAAATACCACTTTTTTCGCCCTCATTCGTCATCAGAGGCATGGTAAGGGTAAATAGTGCCCGGGGAATGCTATTAATTTCCCCCCTTTTCATCATATTTCACATTAAAAGTTACATGCACGCACTAGTGCTTTGTCCCCATAATGCCCCCTGGCGTCAGGAGGAATCAATACCCCCCTGGTCGCTACGCCTCTGTTCAAACTTCCTACATTTTATTCTGAGTGGATAACACAACATGTGACAATAGAACCGCTGTATTTGAAATTCTTAAAGATGTTGCGTTCCTTGAAGCTATCGTTTTTTTTTCTTTTGTAAGTCAGAACATTTTCTTTACGACCTTAAATAGAATCGTACAGAATAATATTGGAGTTGGTGAAATTTTACAAGCACCTGCTTTCAGACTTTTAAACATTTGTAAGTTGTCGAAACAGTAGTTTGAAATTCCAAATAATAATAATAATAATAATAATTCAAATTTATCTACAATAATTTTTGAATAAATATTTTATTTATCTTATTAATTGTTTCTTTATTTTCCTTTATTTATTTTCAAAGTTATTCGTTTCCAAATTTCCTGTCACGAAACACTTTTCCGCTGTGAAAAAAAAAAGATTTAAAACACCATTTCCCCATGACTGGTGTTGTGTCTCTTCCAGTTCCCTTCTTATTTAAATGCCTCATTGGGAAAAAAGACAGATTGGAATTGCATTATAAATACGCATGCTCAAGCAGAAGGAACTGGTGCAAAGGGAATTCACAGTCCTCGGAAGGGATAAAGCTTCTTGGAGAATCAGCGGATAGGGAAAATTCTGTCGCGTAACCTTGGTTTTTCCTGCTTTTCGGTTGAAGAAGGAAAGCGTCGAAATATGTATTTAGATAGATTGATTCGATTGACGGATTTAGATATTACATGCAAAACCAAATAAATAAATGATTATCTTTATGCACTGAAAAAAATCCAGATTGATGTAGTTCTACAGTATTTATACAAGAGCCGCCCTTGTATAAAAGCAAAAGGTAAAAGCCAAACATTATTTAAAATGTCACCACTATGTAAAAATAAAAAAGCGATTAACGATTAGTTTTAAATTAATTTTCCGAAAATGTCTTTGTATTCGTGTTTGTAACTTGTGTTCGTGACTTATTTTTTTCTCTGTGTGTTTACATTTTCATTTTTAGAGAAAAAAATTATTCTACATTTATATAAAAACTAGCAGAGTACCCGGCGTTGCCCGGTCTTTTTCAGGTCAAAATCTCTTGGAAGACGGGAAACTGAACAATATTTTATAAATAATATAATGTTTATTAATGTTGCTTCATTGGAGGAATACTTCTTAAATTTTTATATGAAATGATTTATAAATTAATATTACAAAAAGTTTTTTTTATTCATCATATGTCATATAATACAGATCACATATATTTATTGCTTTCTTAGCCAATTTTTGGGGCATCTTATTATTTTAGGAATCCTGACTATATATATTTTTCATGCTAATGGTTCATTTGTTAAATGTCTTTCAATGACTCACATCCACCCAACCCAGAAGAGTGAGAGATAGGGCTCATTTCTCAATACAGAATTTTGTTCTTGTTGTTGAAGAATGTTTGAGTCATTTTTCAACTAAAATTTCAACAATAAAAGTGTCTAAATCTAATGAAAACTGTTTTGCCAATATTGCTCCAGCAGTTCTAAATAAACATTTCAACATGTCTTATCATTAGTTATCATCCTAAAAGGTTGATTAAAAATATTTAAACCCTCCATATTTTTACTTCGACATGTTGAAACCTGTGAGTGAAGTTTCATTTTGATAAGCTCATTTTTTACGTGTATTTCGGAGACGTTGCCCCAACCTACCCTGAAGGATTAGGTGAGGGCTTATGTACCCCAATAGTACTTCATGTCGAATAATGAGGCATAAAAATTTTATCAAATTCGCACCAGCAGTATCGAGTTTCGTGTGAATCAAGCTACGTCTTTGCTCCACCCTACCTGAGGTATTGGGTGAGTATCTATTTACCTTTAAAATGCTTTCATTTGACCAAGGAGAAACATACATATCAAGTTTCACCAAATTCACCCAGCCAAATCAAATTTCACGTCAATAATCCATTTGCCGCCTGTATTTAAACGACTTTGTCCCGCCCTAACTTCAGAGATTAGGTTGGGGTTTATTTACATCTACAACATTTTTACTTGGCTAATTAGAAATATATGTACAAAAATTCAACAAAATTGCCTTAGCCATATCCAATAGCACGCCAATCGGCCCAAGGATTTACTTGTATTTTGACGATTTTCCCCCACTCGACTCTGAGAAATTGGATTAGCGTTTATTTACTCCTACAGTACTTTTAGTCAGCCTGTGAGGAAACTGTGTACCCTTGTCATCAAAATTGTCCCAACCATATCAAATTTCATGTCAATCGGACCATTTTCTAGATGTATTGAAACGACTTCACCCCATCCTACCCTCAGGGATTGAGTTAGCGTTAATTTACACATAGAATATTTTTAATCAGTCTCTGAAAAATGTATGTACCACATTTCATAAAAATAGCCCTAACCATATCCGAAAGCATGTCAATAGAACCAAGAGTTAATATGTATTTTGAAGATTTTGTCCCACACTTCTCTGAGGAATAGGATTAGCTTTTATTTACCCATACACTACTTTTAGTCACCTATGAGGAATATATATACCGAGTATCATCAAAATTGTCCCAGTTATATCAGATTTCTTGCCAATCGGCCGATTTATTTATTGTACGAGTCTTCTAATACGAGTACGTATTTCGAAGACTTTACCCCACACTAGGGCTGGCGATGACCAAGTTTCAATATCGCGATATATCATCTAAGATAAATCGATATTTCTCGATATAGTGATATTTTATAATTTATTTATTTCAATTATAAATCGCCTCTAAAACAATGACTAACCAAATTTAATCCATATGAAAGGAATCTTCAGTTTATATCTTGCTTAATTTCCATTTGAAAAGTTAAACGTATTTCTTGCTTTTTCCTTCAAATAAAATAAAATATAATGGTATTAATCTTTTTATCAGAGTACACAATGCTGGAATAGCAGTTCGCTTAAGAAAAGTTGGCACGTCACAATCAATCATAATATTTAATGAATTTCGTCATTCCTTATAATAATGGTGTGATTTTTAAAATTTTAGCTTCAATACTGCTGATATATTAAACATCAGTTTCTTTCATCTTTCAAAACACAGTAATACCTTTAACAATTTAAATTAAGTAATTTCAAATAAATCCTGAGTTCAAAGTCTATAATCATTAAAAATTAATTCACTACTTGAACGAACTAAATTTTTTATTTTATTTTCAATGTATGAACGGCTAATTTAATATAATTATGCATCTAGAATTTTAGTGCAATTGGTTCAGTTCAATCAGCTGATCACAATTAGACGAAATAAAAGTAAGTCTTCGGAAGGTTTACAGTAGAAGTACTAACTATATAATTTCAGTTGAAAACAGAGCCGTAATGAAACAGGAAATAGAACGCTAAATCGAAAGAATTATTTGTTTCAAAGTATTCCAAAATCCAAGGGAAACTTGCATAAAAGAAAAAAAAATCATCTTGCGTGAAAAATTTATTACTGCTAAAGTAAGCCAACCCAGGGTTATTTTAGAATTATTGGCATTGGCTCCAGATTTGGCATTAAAATAATGATGCATCGAAATGGTATCCTTAATATAATCAGAGTTAGTTGGACTTGGCTTCGATGTTAAGCAGTTCATTGCCTCGAATCGAAATAATCGATACCAGTTATGAGTCTATCGAGACCCGTTTGCAGATAGAACAGAAAATGAAAAACTAAATCATAAATTCAATTAGTTTCAATGTATGTGCGAAGAATCCAAGGGGAATTACGCATAAAAAAAGAAATAAAGAAAAATATAGAAAGAAAAGAATTTATTATAACCACCAGATAGCAAACATAAATATCTGTTTGGAAAAGTTTGAGTTTCAAGAATTGGCTATCTATCGCTCGAAATTTGGCTTCAAATCGAGATCACATCGGGAGGATTGTTAAGGCTTAAAACTCGATATGATATCGATAACTGTTAGCTGAGAGTTTAATTCATATTGTGATAATAATGAATATATCGTTGGGGTTCAGAGTTCACATTCAATCAGCGGATTCCGTTGAAAATGCCTACTCGCGTCAAGGTAAAAAAGGGTTGAAACGCAGGATTATTTATGTGTGCTTTTTCTTTGTACTTTCATTTTTTTTTTCGGATCTTTTATTTGCTTTAATGGCTGTCATGCATTATATTCCTTCCTCATTTTTATGCAGCTCTTCAGATAAATATTTTTTTTCGGCATTTTGTTATGATTGCCTTAAAAAGGAAAGAATCTGTTTAAATTTCTTTATGTAATGCAGCATTCTTCATTAAATGCATCTAACATGTGACTGATTTATTTGTACTTTCTGAAAAAAACTGTTACAGGCTCTTTTTGATTCCTAAACCTATAATAAAAAATATTGTCGTAAGTTGTAGCGGGCAATAAACTAAACTACGAATGCTCTAAATTTTCACTGGCTTATTTAAATTCAAAAATTATCAGGTCATCTAAATAAAAAAAAAAGCTTATTTTGTTTAGAGAAAAAAATTGAATAATTATTTTATTCAATCGTTATATCGATTATTTAAAAAAATGACATCGAAAAATCGATTGAAAAAAAAATATCGATTATTTTCAGTAAATGCACAGCCCTACCCCACACTTCGCGAACGAGTTGGATTAACGTTTATTTACCCCTATAATATTTTTAGCTGGCTAAATATAAGTATATGTAACAAATTTCTACAAATCTATCCAAGCCGCAAAAATCTAGAAATATAAATTTAAAGCTAAAAAAAGGAGAAGTATAAAAAAAGAAACAGAAGATTTAAACAAAATACGATAACAATACACCTTTTTGCGTGCTCAACGCAACAGCATCAAGTAATTGCATCAACGAAAAATTACAACAATTAGTTTTAATTAATTTTTGACTAATTAATTTATAGTTAATATCTTTGTTAAATCTTGTTAATTATAACTGAGGGTTATGACATATTTACCCCTACAGTATTTCAAATCGGCTAATGAGAAACATGTGTACTAAGTTTCATCAAAATCGCCTAGCATATCAATCTGCCTATTTGTTACATATATATTAGACTTTGCCCCACCCTACCCAGAAGGGAATGGGATAGAGCTTACCTCTACAGTACTTCACGTCGACTAATGATGGATATGTGTACCAAGTTTCATGAAAATCGCGGAACTGGTCAATGGGCATATTTGTTACGTGTATTTTGGAGACTCTACTCCAAGAGAGAGGCCTACCCTGAGGGACTGGATTAGGGCTTATTTACCCCTACAGTACTTCCAAGTCAGCTAACGAGGAACGCGAGTACCAAGTTTCATCAAAATTGATCCAGCCCTTCTGAAGCACACACACCTACATACGTTAACTTTCATATATATATACGTAGATTAAATTCAGATGATATTAAAATATATTATTCGAATTTTTTTTCGAATTTAGTACTAGCTGCAGTGTTTTTTTTTTTCTTACAAATTTCTTAGGTGTCCTATCACTTTTGGAAGCCACTATATACACACTACTGGCTAAAAGTATTGCATAATTTGTAAAATGTGAAAGATCTGGGCTTAATATGGATACAACGGTTCACAATCAGTTGTGTAGGATCGTAGGACGTACAATCGTGGGGACTCACATTTTACGGTGATGATTTGGTCACAAGGGCATTTAGGGAACCGACCAGAAAGTGATGAAAGCGAAAATGCTTTGGCCTCACCCCGTTTCACAGAAAGTTGACAATGATTTCCAACTTTCATCACTGGTTTTGTTTATTGTGCGCATTACTTATACATTTTAAAAAAATAGTATGTATATTTGTATTTTTTTGTTTATAACATACAGAGTTTTCAATTAAATAATTCGAAACTGACAATATTTTAGCGAAGAATTGTATTAAAATTTGAATGGAATATTTTAAATATTAACGAAAATAGGGGTATTTGTAGTAAATATGTTTTTTACTACGCATGTGCGAAACAGAGCATAATTTTTTTTTATATTTAGGAAGCCAGAAATATAGGGCAGCTTATATAAAAATTCCAATCGAATAACATTAAGATTTAGAAAGATGTCGGCATTGCAGCGACCAGAATTTCCGTTGCTCTTCGAGAAGTATTTTCCACCAATTGCTGTTTCTTATACTTGAATCTTCGAATAGTTTTATTGAATTTTATGAAGGTTGAATATCCTGTATACCTATCTATACTAATAAATTAAATAGATTATTTAAATTCCAGTTCTTCGTTGGCTATTCGAAGATTCAAATTTAAAAAATATTAATTTGCGGGAAAACCCTCATCATTTAGCTTCTTTAAGAGTGAAAGCGAAATTCACATCGCTGTAATGCCGGTGTTTTTCTGAATCTTAACGGTATTCAACTGTAATTTTTTATATAATTTGTCCTATATGTCTGGTTTTGAAGTTTTGAAAGAAAAACTATTCTACGTTTCGCACATGCGCAGTAAAAAATTATTTACTACGAATACTCATATTTATTCTATTATTCAAAGTATTTACTTCAAAATTTAACACAATGCTTCACTAACATACACTATATGCCCAAAAGTATCCGGACACTTGCAGATTTTCACATTTTTTAGAATTTCTCCTAAATGGTTTAACTCACTGCCTTTAAACTTCGGACATGTTAAGAATAGACAATAACTCATATTTTACATTGAAGATTTGGTCCTGAGGGCAATTAGGGGACCGTCTACAAACAGATGAAGACAAAAACGTTTTTGGCCCACCCCGCTTCACAGAATATTGATAACAAGATGAAACTTTCAGAAATAGTAATGTATAATGTGCATAATATTTACAGGAAGTTTCGTAAATTCAATACAAATATTTGGGAAGCTATAAAAGTTTTCTTAAAAAATCTCAAATTTTCCTACCTGTTTTTTGCTTATAACATGCAGAATTTTCTGTTATATTATACGAAACTTACAGAAACGATGGCAATATGTTAGAAAAGCATTTTGTAAAGATTTGGAAAAGAAGTTTTGAATATTACAGGAATTATGAGCATTTTTATTAAATACTATTTTACTGCGCATGCGAAACATGGTGTAATTTTTCTTTCACAACTTTAAAGCCAGGTATATAGGGCAACTTATATTAAAAAATTTAGTTCAATATCATTAGTATTCAGAAAGATATCGGCATTACAACTAGCAGAATTTTAGCTCCTGTCGAAGAGAAGCTAAAAGATGAGGGGTTGTACGAAAATGATATTTTTTAAACTTATATCTTTAAATAGTTATATTGAATTGTATAGTGGTTAGAATTTGCTGAATACCCATCAAGACTTATCAATTACGTTCATAACTTAAATTCCAGCTAATTAGGCACTATAAATAACAAATATTTTATTACTATAATTATATTATTTACATGATTATTAACAAGTTACATATTACAATTTTACGGTCAAACGATATTTTTAAATATATTTCTTTTATGTCGAAACGATTTTTTATGTAATTAATTTCTTTTTTGAAATATTTTAATAATTCTACTTATATATTTTTTTATTCGTTACGAATATTAGATGTCTTCATGGGTATTCAGCAAATTCTAACCACTATACAATTCAATATAACTATTTAACGATATAAGTTTAAAAAATATCAATTTGTGTATAACCCCTCATCTTTTAGCTTCTCTTCGACAGGAGCTAAAATTCTGCTAGTTGTAATGCCGATATCTTTCTGAATACTAATGATATTAACTGAATTTTTTAATATAAGTTTCCCAATATATCTGGCTTTAAAGTTGTGAAAGAAAAATTACACTATGTTTCGCGCATGCGCAGTAAAACAGTATTTACTAAAAATGCTCATAATTCCTGTAACATTCAAAACTTCTTTTCCAAATTTTTACAAAATGCTTTTCTAACATATTGTCATCTTTTCTGTAAGTTTCGTATAATATAACAGAAAACTCTGCATGTTATAAGCAAAAAACAGGTGGGAAAATTTGAGATTTTTTAAGAAAACCTTTATATCTTCCCAAATATTTGTGTTGAATTTACGAAACTTCCTGTAAATATTATGCACATTATACATTACTATTTCTGAAAGTTTCATCTTGTTATCGGTAAATTGTAAAGCGGAGTGGGCCAAAAATGTTTTTGTCTTCATCAGTTTGTAGACGGTCCCCTAATTGCCCTCAGGACCAAATCTTCAAAGTAAAATGTGAGTTATTGTGTATTCTTAACATGTCCGAAGTTTGAAGGCATTCAGTTAAACCATTCCGGAGAATTCTAAAAAATGTGAAAATCTGCAAGTGTCCGGATACTTTTGGGCATATAGTGTATTGTCAGATATTCTGTAAATTTAGTATAATTTTGTTGAAAATTCTGAATGTTACAAGCAAAAAATCATGCAGAAAAGAAAACCTTCTCGAATATATATGTTATTATACGAAAACGTATGCAAGTTTTGCTCACGGGGAACAAAATCATTGATAAAAGTTGCAAATCATTATCGGCTTTCTGTGAATTATTTTCTTATTTTCCAAATTATTTTCTTCATCATCATTTTCTGGTCGGTCCCTTAAATGCCCTCGTGACCAAATCTTTAATGTAAAATGTGAGTTTCCACGATTCTCCTCAACGTATTGTGAACCATTTTATCCATATCGACTCCGAATTTTTCGAATTTTACAAATTGTGCAATACTTTTTGCCAGTGGTGTATGCATGTGAGCGTCTATATATTTGTCTTTAACGTCGCTACCTTTAATATTCAATGTGTTCTTTTTTACTTTCTCGTATACGAAGAGAAAGTATTGTAATCCTCAAAAAATTCGAACTCGAGATTTTGATGAATCTCCAAGCTTTAGATCTCCCTGAGTCCGAAAAACATTGGAATTATTTAAATTAAAGCGACGGAAAATTTTGGAATTATGTCTGTCTGTTTGTCTGTGAACACGATAACTCGAACACTATTAGAGCTACGGGGATGAAATTTGGTATGTGGTCTTTAAACATAATTTGTAGGTTTCTATCAAATTTTGGACAAAATCCGTCAACGGGAAGTCAGTCCTCTGTCATGTGAACACTATAACTCAAAAACTTGAATAGCTAGATGGATAAAATTTGGTACACAGTTTTATCGTCATGAATGTAGGTCCGTATAAAATTTTGAGCCAAACCCGTCGAAGGGTTGACTGTCTGTTGGTCTGTATAATCGCATACTTGTAAAAATTATATCTCGAAAGCCCTTTGGCTCAGATAAATAAAACTTGGTATCATTAATTATAGATCTGTGCCCAATTTTCATCTCAATCGGTTAAAAAAGAGGTGTTCAAATTGCATTTTCAATTTTTTTTAATCCAATTCTCCATGCGCATGTGTACTGGTAGCAATCACTGTGCACGTGGAAGGATTACGTCACTTTGTCCTTGAGCCGGCTAGAGTGCAATCGGTACGCATTTAATCGCTGCGCATCTCTTTGAATTTGATTCTTTACGCAAATATTTTACTATCACTATAATCTACAATGAAAAACCTTCTGATAGTCATTGGATTCTGGGTTACAGTAGGTTCGAATTTTTTTTATACACGCGGGGGGAGGGGAAACAGCACTTTTTTGGGGAAGTATACAAGAAAGTTTAGGGGAGACCACTCCCTCTGGTTATACAAAATTTTTTTAGAAGCGTTTTGGTATTTATTGAATTTTGTCTCGGAATTTGGATGTTTTATCGTTTTGTATATTTTACCTTTTATTATTTTAAACTACTGCATTTTCTTGGCAGTTCCCTTCTTTTTCTTGAATTGATATGTCTGAATTTAAAACTGTTTTCGACTTGCTTAGGCGCGGGCTCGGAAAGGGTCGAAGCCTTTTGTCAAAGAAGAGATGCGATAGCTCTTAATATATCCTATTTCTTTTAACTTTCATTATGTTTTGCATGCCATTTTTGTGTGTAATTTTACTCTTAGTTCATTAGTACTAGACTTTTTTTTGCTATGATGTAAAGTTTTCTCTTCACCACCGGCCTGTCTCAGGCCTTATACCCTCTTGGTGTTCCTCGGTGGTCCTTGATCTTGGTTACACCCTCTTGTTTAAGGGTTGGTGAGGGTTTCAAATAAATAACTAAATTGCAAATATATTGCGTATGATCTAAATGATTGTGGGACATATTAAACAGCTATGAAAATACAGTAGAGTCTCCCTACAACGAAGTCTCTCTACAACGAATTTCTCCCTATAACGAAATTGTTAATCGGAATGTTAAATAACATACAAAATATTCTCCATATAACGAAGTGGTTGTCTCCCTATAACGAATTTTTTCAGAGGTTTATCTTCTCGAGTTTTGTCATTTTTGAAGAAAGTTGATAGTTTCTGTGCAACCAATTCGCTCACACGTGCCTGTTTCTGGAACCACTCACTATTAAAATGTGAAAATTTTTCTGAAAATTTAACATCACGAAATGCAAAGCAATGCAAAATAACGGAATTTTTCAAGTAAAATAAACGTAAGTACACACTAGTACATATTATTCTCTAAATTGGTGAATTGTCTTCACTTTTGAGCATTTTATTTATACAATAAAAATTAGTATAATTTTAACAAATTTATAATATATATTACTTCATTTTTAATTGAAAATCATAATTAAATACATTTGAACTTATCGCACCTATTGAAAAGTTTGGAACATTTACTTAAATAACTGCAAAAATCACTAATCTCCGTATAACGAAATTTTCTCTATAACGAATTTTTCAATTGGAACCAAGCGATTGCGTTATAGGGAGACTCCACTGTAGAATGCTTCGTCTGGTGATTGCTACGGAGTCCTTCTTTCCAACGGATGGAATAGAGGCCAAATGGTTGCTTGTCGGGAGAAGAGACTGTCTTCTGAATACCAATGATTTTCATAGAGTGAAAGGAGTTCGAAAGGATAAAAGACATTATACAGAAGCATCTGACATACACTTCTGGCACACAGTGTTCTGCCAATGGCGACTGCCATTCATCTTGCAAGGTGGTGGCTCTAGGGAGATTTTGGTCTAATCTGGCTTCTCTAGATCTCATTTTCTCCTTCTGAGAGCTAAGAATCAGAATGCTAAAATGTGGCACGGAAGCAGAGAAGAAATCTTGATCAAATGAAGCCTTGCCTGACATTGCATAAAGCTTCTAATGAAAAAGTGTCGATTAAGAAAAAGTATAACTGACTTGCAGAAAAGTGCAAATTCAATGAAATTGCCATCAGTTGGGAATAGAAATTAAAAGGTTTGCTTGTTAGAAAGCGACTTTCACGATGCACTTCCCAGTTTTGAACCGCTTTCAAACTGATGTTTATTCTGCAAATAGTCATGGAAATACCATTTAAGGACATAAGACTAAATCAATGTAAAAATCAGCCTTTAAGTCTCCACAATAATAGTTCTCAAGAAAGCAAGACGAAGAAAGATATTTAAAAAAAAATGCTTCTAACTTCTCTTAATCTAAAATTTTTCATTCAATGTTAGATTTTATAATTCTACTAGAAGATTTATGCCCGTATAAGACGGGCTTTTAGCTTGCAAACAATATCTCAGATTTGATTGTCACAGATTTATTAACGAAAGTTGTAGTAGAAAATCTTACGCACATTGGCAAAGTGCTTAAGAAATAATTAAAAAAAAAGGAAAAACAGAAATGATGAATCAATCGACACTAAGTTTCGTTTTGTTAATTATTTTTAACAATTATTTCGTTTCGACCTAGTAAAAATAATGCAAAATCCAGTAACAGAAAAAATGTATTACCAAATATAAAATAAAAAAAATGCTGAATTGATGCATGCAAATCTATAAGTAAAGGAAGCTTTTCAGTATAAGAACGGTTAAGGAAAAATTATTAAATGCAAAATATATAAATATTGAATTCCAAAATTAAGTACGAAAAAGGAAGAACCTTTTTAACGAAAACGAAAGTAAAGATCTCCAGGAAGTAGAAAAATAAATTAATTATAGTATAACTTCTATTTGATATTAACGGAATTCCGCAATGATGAATCAACGTAAAATAAAAAAGAAAAGCAACTCCTAAACTCAGCTAAAAAAACCTGTAATAACTCCTATTTGATGTTGAATCATCACAGAATCAAAACAGTATTCCGTGTGTAATGCTAATTTGTAGGCAGAATGTATGGATATCTTTGGCACGTTGCCAAACCAAACCACGTGAGCGTCACCGCCATACGTGGATAATTATTATATAGATACATTTTAACAGCGTTAAAGATTTCATGTGTAACAAGAAAAATAAAGAAAACATTTAACTAATGCAGGATTTCGAGCTGCTATTTTTACGCCTTCGGCTTTCTTTCGAAGGTCTATATTTTCTCTGTAATTACGTTTTGCTTTGCAGTTGCGCCTATTATTTCACTGCCTCTTCGATGTAAACTTTCAATATTTCTCTAAAGTCACCAAGGTACAAATTGTTCTTCCTCCCTTTCTTTTACATAAAAAATTCTACACATTATGTTACTGTAGAACCTAATTACAGAATCTGTACATGTTTGTTCCAATAACTGAAAGAATACTTTTTACTGGTAAATGTTTGTAATCTGTATTAGCTGGTTAAAAGTATGCAACCAATAGAACAGTTTTTAAGAGAGCAATAGCTTTCTCATATTCAGAAGATAGTGAAGCATCATCCGTAAAAAGCCACCGGAAGACAATTTTATCGGAGATCAAAATAACAAGTAAAGATTCTCCCATACTTCACTTCTTAGATGCTTGGGTTTCTCGTTCTTGTTGGTTAAAGGAAATAAAATAGTTCGGTGGAATAAAACATAAAGAAAAGTAGCTCTATCAGAAAATAATAACTAATGATTACGAAATGTTTTACAGCAGGGATAGAATATTAAGAGGAAGAAACAGGCTGGTTCAATTATGTAAAGCATAACAATATATTTATTAGAAGGAGAGAACGCTGTGCTTCTCCCCTTGCGGGAAACAACAGAATTTGAGTTAAAAAGCAGCCCAAAAGAATTGATCCATGTTTTAAAAAAGAAAAGGGAGGATGGCGAGAAGGGGAAATATCCATTTTATGCGCCTTCTCGTGCACAATAATCGGACATTTCTAGAAGACACCGAATGGCCGCCAAATTGGCGCCGGAAACACAAAAACCATTCTTTAACCGCCGCCCTTCTTCAAAGAAAAGTATCCGATCTTATTCATAAACGCCCTCCAAGACATCATTCAATGCTGTCTTGTATAGTTTCACGGTCCATGGAGCCTGCGACATATAAGCCAGCATGGAAACTCCTGATATCGATCCTCGAGTATTTGGATGGCGAAAGAAATCTCCGCTTCCGAAAACAGAAAGCGAATTTACTTGCCGAAATAGAATTGGCTTATTACTCATATTTTGTCAACTTTGTAACGATTCCTGAAAATCGAAATAAATTCCACAAAATTAGAAAATTAAATATGCTGATCCTTTAATAAAAGCGAGCAGATATCTGTCGAATACTTTTGCATTTTGGATGGAGTTATATGTCTGAAAAGTTGTTTTGTGAGCTTAGTTCTAGGAAGATAGAGGATTGTGATACAATGAAGAAAAGGAAGATGATTTCTCTGCCTGAATTTTCGTCGAAAGAATAGTTCTGATTTTGCTGAATTCCTTAATTTTGTTTTGTTTATAGTATCGATGAAGAATATTGACGCATCCACTCAAATTTGTTTCGAATTTCCAAAGAAATCAATGTTAAACTGAAGGGTTTTAGCATTAATTAAGTAAAAAAAAAGCGGGGAATTTTTTTGGATTAATTTCTACATTGATTTAAATTTAACTATTAAGGTAATTAATTTAAAAGATTGTTGTCGTTTATTCTTTAAGTAGCTATAATCGTCCAGAATCTTATAAGTAAAATCAGATTTGTTTTGATATATTAGACTTAAGAAATTTAAAGAAACGCTAGTTAATGATAGATTTTTCAAAACTCTTCAGCATTTAGTCACAGAAAAAGTACTAACAGTAGATATAATTTTCTAGTCGATTCAGTTTCTAGTGAAATTAGGAGAAGAAATGAGCAAAGTATAGTTTGAAAAAAATGCAAATAAGCAGGACAATCGTGCCGTTTAATCCAAATCCGGGACACCGTTGAAAATCGGTGCAGTGTCGGATAACCTGGCAGTGTATAATATTTTTCTTCTTTTCTCCCTAGCCTTCAGCCCGCGGTTTCTGCAGAAACGATTCACTCTAACCTTGAATGATCTTAAAACAGACCAGGATAATTTAAAAATTTGTAAAATCAGATAAAGTTTCGTGTAGTACTTAAAACTATTACCATTGGAAAGATAATTTTTTGCTGTTTAAAGAATGGCGTATAAAACATTTTATTGGTTATTATTTCAGAAGTTATTACCGAGAAACTGAGCAAAAATGCCGAAACTTGGCTTGATTTTTTTACTTAAATAAAAATCTTAAGAAAAAAATTATATTTGAAAGCTGAAAATTAGACCCTTGATGAGTGTGCAAATTTAATGTTTCCGTTCACTGTTTTGAAGGAGTTTTAGTGACAGACAGATACATGTTTTTTGCCTTTAAATTATAGATAAACTCATTTTCCCAAAAGAGTTAACTTCCGCTTAATTAAATAAAGCAACAAGAATCTTAGACGCTCTTCACAAAATTATACAAAATAGTCACTTTCTCTTATTGGAAAAACTGAGAACCAATGACTTTATTCATCACCACAAATGAATATTTTCAATGAAGTCCATTAACGATTAGGAGCAATGCAATTTTTTCAGCCCTTCTAATTTTTTTCAGGGGGAAAAAAGTAAAATGAATTTTCACCAGTTTCCGTAAACTTGATTAGTAAATCCAGCAAGTGACATCCGGCAGACAGAGATATGGAATGACTTCACCGATTATACGAAATTCTCGACGTTTCGTCTAAAAAGTGTCGATGCTGAAATGACTCACTATTCCGAAAATGAACTGCATATTCACCCACCGTACTGTGACCAATCTCACATCCCCCTAGGGTTGAATCTACCCCAAACTCACGGTGACACACATAAAGAAGCTTTAGCTGAAAAAATCTAGGAGGATGACCACTAACAAAAAGCTTCGTTTTTTAGTACGCGTTGAGGAATAAATAATCCAGTATAATAGATAGCAGGAAGGGACTTTCAGGACTGTCTTCTTTTTGTGAAAATAGAATGGCACCTGACAGAATGGGATGCATTAAGATTCAAGATTAATTGATGCATCTCGTTTGAATCATCTTTTTATCGCCAGAGTTTCGGTATAAATTATGAATCCCATTCAATATTTAAAGCGACGCGGATGGAGATTTAGCTGGGCGATAGTCAGAGAAGAGCTAGGAGTAGCAAATTCTTTCAAATTTCCCCATTGATAGAAGCCGATAAATCTATTAAGAATTGCTTTAAAAATTCCATTACAATAATTAAAACACTTTTTAAGATATCACTATTTTGTCACATAACCAAAGAAATTGTGCTCAGATTTAGAAAAAAAGAAAAATGGAAAAATAATCTATAACAAGATATCGATGAAGAAAAACTTCTAAAAATCTCAAAATTTAAAGAATATGATGTGCAAATGAGTTCAAAGATTTTCATTATGGTTGCCAGAATACATTTTGATAGCAGTGACTCATTTTAATCATATTACATTGTGTTCTCAACCTTGTAGTCAGTGAATTGCGATAACACCATAGTTTGGAAAAATAAGGTTTTGAAATTGTAACGAAATGAGGATATTATGCCATCAAAAGTTTCTAGAATTTTCATTAAATCGTTAGAACATTTTCTTTCGGATGTGATTTCTTTGATGGTGCAATTGGCAACGCAATTGTCGAATAGTATATTCGCTTAATAATAGTACTTATGGTATATTCGGGGGGGGGATAAACTTCCGAAATTTTAGAAAGTGAAAAACTTAAATGTGCTAGAATTCCGAAGAAATAAGTTTCTTATTAAATCTTTCTGAATCATCATCTAAACCGGTAGAGATATGCATATATACTTCCAATTGAAAAAAATTTTTTAAATAAAGTAAGGAATTATTTTTAGTGCTGCTTCAGTTAAGGTATCCGACTGTGTTCGGAGACATTTTTTTTGAAAAATAACTTATATATATATATATTTAATGCTATTTTTCATCTGCATTGTTTTAAAACTATGAAAATATTGTAAAATTAGGCTTTCAAAATAATATTTTTTAAAAAAACTGAGAGATTTCAAGAAAAATGACTAAAATATTTGCCTTACGCTAACAGCCATCGACAAAATCATATTCTAAATATACATAAATCCTTGTAGGAGTACATTTTTATGACAGTTATCTGTGTTATGCTCTAAAATATTTCTTGTACTTCAAAATAGTTTTGAGATATAGCTGAACATAGTTACTAAACTGGTAATTTTTCAAAAAAATGCTTTTCGTTTATATTTAAGCGCTTAAAAATAATACTTGATTTTAAAATTGACCTTAGTTTTTAGAGGAAAACATCAAGCATATTACAGGAAACAATCTCAGAAAATTTCATATCAATACTTGAATAACTTTTTGAGAAATCATTGTTACAGTCGACAGTTTTCCTCAAAAATATCATTTCTCAGAAAACACATTTAAAGTTTTCATGCAACATAAAATAATGCTTACAGTTCGGTAATAAAGCAGCTGTAACTCTATTTGTAATTCACGTAGAGAAAAAAAAGTGAGACAGTTTTAGAAAGCTGGTTAAACAGGCTACAAAATTAAATCATAAAAATTTTTTTGATAATTTCATCAAAAACAACGATTTTAAACCAGTCGGATACCTTAATGAATGTATTATTGAAAAAATTACGAAATCTGAATTTTTATACAGTTCCTCCGTTTTTTTAGCTATATTTAATAAAACAGTTTTGACACCTTAGCATATACAATGAAAAAAGTTCCACTATTTCACGATTGAAATTGACTGCGTTATGAAACTTGAAATTTCATTATTTTAGGCAATTTGAGAGAACTCATAAGTGTTATTATTAAATTGAAATTTCTTATGAATATGCCATTACGTTTGGATTTCTTTCGATTAGCGATAGGAAGCATTAGAGTGCTTCCAAAAGACTTTTAATACTACGAGGGCAAGTCAGTACGTATGTTCAAAACCGATATGAGTGTTCGAGAATTAGTAGTAAATTATTTCTAAATGTGTCAAAGGCGGCACAATCCAAGTGCATGATATACATTTCGAATTTATGAGATAACAGTTGTATACATGCACAGTTGCATTTGAAAATGGCGACTGTGCTCGAGGAGTGCACTCTAGAAGAACAGCGAAGTGCTGTGCGTTTCTTACTGGCGAAAAGACTTTTGTCAAAGGATATTCACAAAGAAATGTTTTCTGTTTACAGTGAGAATCGTTTGTCTCGCAAATTGTCTTCATATAGGTCCAGAAATTTTCTGAAGGACGCTCAAAACTTGCTGACGAAGAACGAAAAGGTCGCCCTGTTGAGATTGCGACAGATGAATCACAGTGGAAGGTTGATGAAATGATTCGAGCGTACAGGAGCATAACAACTGACAGATAGCAACTGTAATAGGGTGTCCACATAGTTAAGCCTGCAGCATTACGCATGATCGCTTGCATTTTCGAAAGGTTCGTGATTTCGAAAGGCATTTCGTGACTGATGCAGACGCTGAACGAGATTCATAAGTGTCTGAGACAGAAGCCCGAAGACTTTTATGCACCAAATAATAGAAAACTCTTAAAGAGATGGGATAAATGAATCAATGTAAATGGCGATTATGTAGAGAAATAAACTTTGCCTTTTCAAGTAAATATCTTGATTTCTCTTTTTCATTGGCTTTTGTAACCCATTTACTGACTTGCCCTCGTACTTATTTCCTTTGAAGGGATTTCTTTATTTCTGTGTTTGATGTGCATAAATATGTTTTCAATACCGTTCAGCAAAATGGTGTTGATTCACGCCAATGCCATCGAACTAAGAGAGAGTCTGCAAAAAGTATGTAATGAAAGACATCTATCTGCGAATACGATTGTCAGTTTTGTTAAGCACTTTAGAGAAATTGGTAGAGTAAACGTTGTTTTCCTTTACCCACTGGGTCACTACGTATACACGTTGAGGATTTTCTCGGTATGCCCTCGCTCATCCAGAAGATAATGTTCGAGAAATTACCAATGCCTATGAATATTTAGAATCCCAAGTTTGGAAAATTTTAAATAAATATGGGACATATTTCTCGCCTAATGCTGAGCAAGGTTTATTGTTGGGAGACAAGGAACTCCGTCTTGAATTTTTCAATTAAACAAAATCCCTCTATATTGAATGAAATGTTCTGAACCTATGAGGGACAGTTTATTAGCCAAGAAGTGTTGATACAATAAATGTGGCTTCAGCACGATGGGACGCCAGTGCACAAAGCTCGTCAGCCACGTACTTTTCTGACCACTACATTTGGAAAAGACATTACTGAAACGGAGGCTCTTGTGAGTGGACCTGCGATTAAATCTGCAATATGTGCAAGGTGAGTTTTTTCTTAGATGCGTTTCTGTAGTTCGGCCGAAGGAAGCCACGTCGAACAAATATTACAGTTAAGTGATTTTTAATTCAAACTTTTCTGGTTGCTGATGATAACCTTTTTATAAATAAAATTAATTTTATATTGAATTGAAGTTGTTCTTTTCATCTTGTTACATACCGCATAATCTGTGATGTTTTTCAATTACAATTAAGCCTCTGTAAGCGACCACCCCTGCTTAGCGGTCACCTCTCTTAACTGCCCTTTTTGTTTGCCACGAAAGTTTTGGCCCATATACACAATATTAAAATATCTCCTCGGAACAGCCCCTCAAACCCCCTTTGGCTTGCCGGTTTGGTTGCTCGTATTTCTTCAATGAAATACATCTTTTGTATCTCCTTTACACCTAGACCTTTCATTAAGAGAAAAGAGGGAACAAAAACACTCAAACACTCAAAAATAACACCAGAAATCAAATCGAAAGTAATAATTCCTTTCCAATTAGAAGTGAACAGTGAATTTCAGCCTCTACCGGGATGGGGCATTTAAGAATTCATTTATGTCTTTCAAGTGCTGATTCGGACTGTGACAAAGAGGCTGCTGATATGGATTGCAGGGCCCGATTAAGCCCTCTAGGAGCCCTTAGGCAAGTCTTGGGGCCAGATATTTTTGAATTGATTTTAATTTAAACTCCATACAAACAGTTTCTGAGCTTCAGATTTTGACAAGCTGAAATAGCAAAACATTCAATTGCGGATCGCTTACAAGAGAGTTGGTTTCAGTATATCAAAGCAAAATTAGAATTTCAGCAAAATTAGAATTTAAAAGTAATTTTATACAAAATAGAAAAAAAACTGACAACACTTTTTAACACAATCTAAATTCTATTTAATTAAAGATCGAACGTTTTTTAAATTATAAAGCAACAAATTTTTTGAGAATTATAAAACAACATAATATAAAGCTTGAAAAATATAATTAATTGGGAATGTTGTTAGAATAATGTTCCAAAATGTAATCAATACTTGATTTCAATTTGAATAAAGTTGAGATCACGGCCTTTTTAAATTAAAAGGAAGCACAAAATTAAATCACTTTGAAAGTACCGCTAAAAAAATCTCGAAACCTTGGAGACCCCCAGAGTTGAGGGGTCCATAGGCAGTTGCCTATTTACTAATCCGGCCCTGATGGGTTGCGACCATCAACAAAAGAAACTTTCAAATCATCAGTCTTTAGGAAAAATATATGATATTGTCGTTCATTTCTCAACAACTACCAACGAAATGATTAGGGAGTTATTTTTCCATTAAAAAAAATTGCACAAAGTTACCTCTGAAGAAGCTGAAAGATCCAAGCAAATACAAATTGCATCATTTTTTAAATTTGAAATTTTCGAATTAAGTATTCTTTTCTGTAGATGATTCTTAAAATTCGTTTAATAAGAAATGACGAATTAAGGCTTGCTTAAATACTAATTTGTACTTCGAAACATGAAACCCCTCCAGAGCGGTCACCCTTCGGAACGGCCAGTTTCTTTTGGAATAGGAGTCGAAACTGGGATGTTTGTAATTTATTGTCATATAAAAAGTATCTTCTGTATTTTTTTTGCATTTTAGCCTGCAAATTCGAGTTTCATAAATATAATTGTTGAGGATTAGAAAATGCTGATTTTTTGGACAATATTTTTCTAAGGAAATTTTTAATGTTTCACTTTATTTTTCTTACAAGGAAAAAATGTAATTCTTCGCCGGTTTAAACGTAAAATTTTTATCAAATATTTTTCATTTTTTGCTGAGTTTCTGAAAAATTCATTTATATCTTCTTCAGTTGAACTATTCATCGTGGTCATTCTTTTACTTTCCCTGCTTCTTCAATATCCTCTTTTATAAATGTTGTGAGTATTAAACAGTTCTGATGTTCTGCAGCTATTTGAATTAATCATTTTATTTTGGAAAATATCATTTAAACCATTTCGTTTCTATGTAATTTGTTTCTAGAGTTTAGAAATTGAAAAATTTTCTTACAATAAAAATGTAGATGATTCACACATTCCAGTAGTACATGCTGTTATAGTAGAGTTCCGTTATAGGACCTTAGACTTTCCGACATTCCGTTTTTATCGACATCGGTTATGAATTATTTAAAAATCCTCAATCGAGAAATGTACTCTATTTTCCACTCTTTATAGTTGGGCAGATTTATTGGCGGGTATTTGTGGGAAGGAAAAGTCAGGCGGACCCTTGGAACACGGATGGCTAAACAAATAGTGTTGCTGGAGACTTCAAGCCGTAGAATTCGCTGTGGTAGTAAATGTGTTATTCACGTTAATTTTTTGAGCATGTTTTTCTGTTTCAATCAGCCAGAGTTTCATTTGTGTTTTTCTATACAACTATTCTATTTGGTGACAAAAGGGAAAAGAGTAGTTTCATTGAACGAGCTTGAGGAACTATCAAGTGAAGTTCGTATAATCATTTTTAAGGATGGACTAAATACTATTGAAGCATCCTTGGTATACATAAAACAGAAGGATGAAGCCTCAAATACGGGCATGATGCTTTTATGAGATGGTGTGTTTTAGCAGTTCGAAACAACTATTTACAGGAAGTAACTTACTGTCACAAACAAAATTCTTATTGTTTTGCCGTTTGTAGATTCATTTTAATGCTGTTTTACTTTTACTGGGATGGGCTAAGTTAATGAGTTTTTTCTTTGGTTATAAAACGGTTTTTAAACTTGAGATACACTTTATCATAAAAGATATTAATACATGACATTGCTGTTTTACATAAAAAAGTGTTCCATCTTTTCTTATTATCTAATATCGGTAATTAATAATAATAATGCTTTTGACATATGGTAAAGACACGTATAACTGTGTCTTTACCATATGCCAAAAGCATTGTTAACAGCGATAAACACTAAGGAAAATCTTCAGCGTCATTCAATTACTATGTGAGATTGTCGGTATAGGCTTGTTCAATTAATTTCTAATTTTTATAATAGTGACAAAATATTTTATATGTAATAGGCAAGTTGGAGACAGTGACATCACATCAGATTTCGGATATTTATGGCCCACATATATACGAACAAATATGTTTGATGTATTTTTGAAATTCCAAGTTCGAATGCTTTCTAAAATGTCGAAGGTATGTGGATATTTTTACAAATTTAAAAACCAATTTTTTTCGATAAATACTTAGTACACACATGCTGTATAGAAATTAAAGTGTCCAGTGAGTTTTATATTTATTCATTGAATAAAAGTATTTCGCTTAGTTATTTTCATTTTCATTATTAAGAAATAAACTACGAAAATTACTATCCTCTCATAGCAAGTGAAAAACAGATACCTTATAGAGAAGATGCTTCAATTTTGACTTTCGATAGAAATATTTGAGAACTTTAATCAACAGTCTTTCGATTGTTTACGACATTTGACTGTTCATGATAATTTTATTCCTTGTTCTGATTTCTAAATAAGAATGTATTATAAAACAATAATAAATGAAGTATGAAATGAAAAAACAAGGAGAACATACGGTTTAGAATTTTAGTAGTTTGCATGCATATCTGTTTGAAATCTGAAAACACGGCTGAGAATTTGGAATGAAATGATTCAAAAAAAGGCGAAGCTCTTATCTTTACATTTAAAACTCAACATATGTAAGTATATTAGGGTGGAGCGAAAAATCAAAAGTTGTCCTATCAAATAGCACTATGTGACAAAAGTTGTCTGTTGACTAACATATCACTGCTGCATTTTTTCAGAATTTTTGCATTTCATCTTCATTCCCCGAAAGAACCCCAAAGCTTTACTTTTTATACACATTTTCAGATATTTGATCAATATAGCGAAAAAAATCAAAAACTGTCCTATAAAATAGCAATAGATGACAAAAGTCGTCTATTGACTAGCATATCACTGCTGAATTTTTTCAGAATTTTTGCACTTCATTTTTATTCCCCTCAAGAGCATAATTTATCATAATTTTGGTGGTAATTATTTCTAAATGCATTCATTACTCACTGGCGTAGCTACCGAAAATAAACAATTTCCTTTAATTATAAGCTATTAATTATGCTATAAAATACTAATTTGATTTTTTATAACTGTTATAAGTATATGCAACTCTTAGCAGGTTTCTAGAAACCACCAAGAACTAACCATGTGGAAATGGTTGCATATCGAGTTCCACCCGTGCCCATCCCAATCAACCTACCTTGTGTCATTTCTTGCATCTACTTATCAATCATACTAAGTTTATAATCTGCCTTAGTCTCAAAAGCCGGCATGCTTGTCCTGTTTACAATTCTTCCTCTGACGTAGCCAGAGGAAGAACTGTAAATCTCTTGCAGAGCTTCCATATATTTTATTAGAAGCCTCAGTTTCTGCTTTCACACACCTTTCCACTGCCTTGGTGTGACAGAGAAAGTCACAAATAAGTGCAAAAAGGGGCGAACTTTCTTCTATGCAAGTACACAAGTCTTCTGATAGATGTCGTGTCAAGGGTGGTTCTGTTACTTTACATTGTTGCCAGTTCATGAGGTAAATATAATCTTCAAGCACTGAAATTAATTTTGGGTGTTTCAAACTTACGGACAGATGATTGTTGTGATTTTCTTGCCCACGTAGAAAGAATTCTACGCATACCTAGCTTCTTAATATATAATATTTTATCAGTAAGCAAAGCAATATATATGTTTTCTGGTTGCGCGAAGAAACCATTTCGCTGAATGGTTGCATCATAAGCTTTTTTAAATTCATTTCTTAGGTACCGTGAGAAACTTATAGTTCGGTGTAGGTGAACCGGAGCTTCCATGATGCTTGGATTACATCTAATATGAAACCTCATGGGTGCATAAACTTTTACGATGAACCTAGCAATCTCCTTAAATTTTTCAGATGGCTCTCTTGTGCTTATGTCAAGTCGAAACAATCGATTGGCATTTGTGAGCCATCTGGTATGTGCAATTTCCCAGAGTTTTTATTAGCAAAGCTCGGTGAGCAGTGGCTTAGATCTTGAAGTAATGTTGATGCAAGAGCGGCAGCTGGTCGATCCACAACTGCATATCTGTCACATGTTCTTGCAAATGTTGAGAGCTTTAGCCTTGTTTGGGGAGTGGAACATGATGGAGTATTTTTGTCAACGGCAACGTCATTGTTGTTAAAAACTAACATTTTCCTCTGCTAAGATTCCAGATGGTTTCAGCCCGTCCAGCTGAAATTTACCGACGCGTGCTATTTCTAAAGCTTGGCTTTTCGCCTTCCTTGCAGCAGTTTTTTGAAGATGTTGAGTGGTCTGTAGATCAATAGTACCAATATTCTTTGCCCTGTCAGATCTTTGGTCGGTTATAAATTGTTGTTTTTGTAGTGGCACTTTCCGTGATTTCTCACTCCGTCACAATTTAAAGACCATGCATTTGCACACAGCGACGCCAAGAAGTATTTTTGTTTCTTCTCGGAACGCTTGAACATTATTTTGGAAAATCTTTTCGGCCGGGGTAAGATTTAATTAGCTTTAATAGCTTTTCATATTCTCTTTTCATCAAAGTAAATATTCTTATATGATGAAGAATCGGAATTGAAGATTTGAACCAAATTTCTTCTATCTTAATAACTATCTCTTCATAAATTTCTATCATTTGTGGTTTGTAAATACCTAATCTTTCTTTTTGCATCCTAATCAATTATAGTACCGCAATATATTACCACGTGTTGGTAGAACAATAAACCTGAGATTTGGAGTGCCAATAATGGGACACTTTACCTGGTTTCTAGTCTGAACAATAATTCCAATTTCTAGCACACAAAAAATGAAACCTCTAATGGAATGCGCACAACGAACATCAGCTGCTCACGAAGCACACTCAATTGAAAAATCGAATTTTCACGAGCTATGGTTCCCACTAAAACTTTCCAATTTTATGGTACCCATGCTGATATCTCTTGGGAAATTTCACACTTAAAAGGGGTTATAAAAACCAATGCAATTAGAAATAACTGCCGTGATTGATAAAATATCTGAAAAATTGTATAAAAAGTAAAATTTTGAGGCTCTAAAAAAATTCAGCAGTGATATGATAGTCAATGGACAACTTAACTTTTGCCACCTAGTGCTATTTGATAGGACAAATTTGATTTTTTCGCTCCACCCTAATGCATATATGTTTGTTCCAGCATCACTTCCGAACGGCTGGAGGGATTTTGGTGAAATATGGTACACATGTTCTCTCAGCCGACTTAAGGTACTGTAAGGGTTAATATGCCCTAACCCAGTAGCACAGGGTAGGATGTGGCAAAGTCTCCAAAATACATGTAACAAATAGGTCAACTTACATGTTTGGCAATTTTGATGAAACCTGGTACACACATTCCTCGTTAGCCGACTTGAAGTACTATAGGCCCTAACCAAGTCCCACAAGGTAGGGTGGGGCAAAGTCTCCAAAATACATTTAACAAATAAGCCGAATGACATGTTTGGCAATTTTGATGAAACTTGGAACACACTCTCTTCATTAGCCGACCTCAAGTATTGTCCCTACAGTCCTAAACCAGTCCCACAGGCTAGAGTGGGGCAAAGTCTCCAAAATACATGCAATAAAAAGACCGATTGACGTGCTTGGCGATTTTGGTGAAACTTGGAATACACGTTCTTCACTAGCCGACCTCAAGTACTGTAGCGGTAAATATATCCTAACCCATTGCCACAGGGAAGGGTGGGGCAAAATCGCCTGAATGCATGTATCAAATATGCCGACTGATTTGCTTGGCGATTTTATGAAATTTTACTCCCATGTTTCTCATGAGCTAAAAAAAATACTGTATGTCTAAACGCTAACATAATCCCTAAAGGTAGGGTGGAACAGTCATTTAAATATAAATAACAAATGGACCGATTGTGATATGAAGTTTGATACGGCTGGAGCGAGTTTGCTGAAACTTGGTACGCATGTTTCTCACTGGCCGACTAAACTTACTGTAGGAGTAAATAAACGCTAACCTTATCTATCAGGGTAGGTAGGGGGTAGGGTAGGGGGCAAAATTGTGTAAATGCAAGTAACAAATGAGCCGTTTGCAAAAAATTTGTTACTTGTTATTTATATGGAACATAGCATCCTTATTGGCCGCCTTCAAGCACTGTATGGGTAAATAAACGCTAAGCCAATTCCTCAGGTAGGTTGGGGCAGACAAACGCCAATTGACATGAAATTTGATACGGCTGGTTAGATTTTGATGAAACTTTGTATGCATGTTCCTCATTGGGCTACTTTAAGCACTGTAAGGGTAAATACACCCTTACCCAGGAGCTCAGGGTAGGATGGGGGCAAAATCATCTAAATGCATGCAACTAATGGGCCAACTGAGATGCTGCTGAATATGGCTTGCTTTTTTTGTTGATTTTATATACACATCTTCTCATGAGTCAACTAAAAATACTTTAGGGGTAAATAGACGCTAACCCAATCTCTGAGGGTATGGCCTATTGACATGTTTGGCGATTTTGATGAAATTCGCCCATATGATTATCAGTAACCAAATAAAAATATTGTAGGGGTGAATAACGGATAACCAAATCCTTTAGGGTATAGTGTGGCAAAGTGGTTTAAATATATGCAAGAAATGGTCTAATGGACATAACATTTTATTTAATTTGGGAAATTTAGTTGACAATATATATACATGTTTCTCGTAGGCGGTCTCAAACTACTATAGGGGTAAACAAACGCTAACTCAATATGTTAGATGAAAGCAAAGACATATACCGTTTGACATGAAACTTGATAGTGCTGAATCGTTTTCGATGAAACTTGGTACGCATGCTCCTTATTGGCCGACTTCAAGTATGGAAGGAGTAAATACGCTCTAACTTAGTAACTCAGGATAGGGTTCGGCAAAATCGTCTAAATACATAAAACTAATGGAACAACTGACATGCTGTTGGATATGGGATGAACTAATTTCTGGATTAGAGGGAAATTTTCAACCTTTTATGATTATGATTGTTAAGGCTTGTTACGACGATGAAAAAAAAAAGACATTGGAAAAGGTTCCAGAATTTCTAAATAGTAACTGGAATTATGAGAGATTTTTCTTATTTACGGAACTTTCGAGGTCATTCATTTAAAAGTATAAGCTCTAAGTTAACTTATACATTTAAAATTGGAATAACTAATGTAAAAAAAATTTTTATGACCACTTTCTATGTAGGTTGGCTTTGTCTTCGCAACGAATCTTCCGGTGATTATAACTGTATGCAACATAGTTAAAATTCCCTTCACGGCGCATCGCCATTATTTCAGTAAATTTTTTTTTACTAACGATTAGCAAAGGCGGAATAAAATGAAATTCGGTACTTTCTATGTTTTTTGCCTGAAAAAAAAAAGCTGATTTGATCAAGTAAAGGAAATAACTTTTTATACGAGGAAAAGTAAAGCTTAGAGTTAATTAAAAAATTAATTCTTTTCCGGTCAGTCATATCTCTGCAGAAGGAAATACATTTAAATATCCAGTGTTTGAAATCAAGTAAAAATCTCATTAAAGCGGGTCTTTTCTGAAACGTACCTGAAATCACAAGTCGATTAAAACTCACTTGTCTTTTTTTTCGAAATTCCCTTTGAAAAACCAGAAAAAAATGGAAGGATAAAGGGATGAATTAAAAAAGAGCTGTAAATGATATGATATATTCGTATACATAAAAATCAACTGCAGATTCTTTCAGATGTCTATCCTTTCAATTCGTTAGTAATAATAATGAAAAAAAAGGGGAAAAATTGTCTCCACTTCTGAAGAGATGCACGCAATGTGGAATGAAAGTTTTGCTTGGTAAGGGAAAAAAGCGGGGAGGAAAAAATCCCCTCAGGAATCGGATATCGCTCATTACAGTCGTTAGCAAACGGCTAGAAATGAAACTGAAAGAAATCGAATGCTTAAATGAGGTCTTTCGTTACTAGGTAAAGCAGAAATCTTCAATTCTTTTGCTGCCCATCTTTGATTTAGACTGAAATAAATCAAAGAAAGTGAAGGGAAAGGGGAAAAAAACAAGATCAAAAATTTAAATGAGTCGTTTTTCTTACGTGATATTCGTCTAGTATTGGTTTCAAATAAAAAAAGTAGAGTGATCTTTTTAAAAGGAATTTTTCTTCTCCGCTCCCGAAAAAAATACCCAAGATATATATATATATATATATATTAGGTGTACCCCAGTACTTTATTTTGGATGTAAACCAGTCCTTATTTTAGTTTCTTGATTTTTTTCCAATTTTCAGAGGAATTTTCTGGCATAACTGCAATTTTTTTCTTGCTGTTTCTGGAATAAGACAAAGGCATTTTTAAACGTAAATATTTTTCTTTTGAAGCCGAGAACGTGGGAGTGGGTGGTGACGCCGACTCTCATATGTAGTCTTCAATTTGAGACTTAGTTCTCATTTTTTTTTCAATTGGAGACAAAGCAGCTTTATAGCAAGCATACTCAAACATACCTTTCTACTAAACGTATCTACTTTTGAAGCCGAGTTTCAACTTTGCTTTGTCCAGCTATCGTAAAAGTTGTTAAAGAACTTAATTCTTTAAAATTGACTGAAAAAATGTAATTTTATACTCCCCAATTTTATTATATAAGCCGTATCTTTTAAATTTGCGCATAGATAAGTCTTGTACATGTTGTCCATTTTGATTTTTAATAGAATCAATAAAATAATTTTTTATTGATTATTTAACTGAATAAAATGTTTAATTTGTTATTTTATCTTAAATTTGTGTCACTAATTTAAAATGGCCCAAGATAAATTGGATTAGTTATTAATATATAAGTTTTTTAGTTATTAAATGTTAAAAAGCTGCATTTAAGTTATAATGTGATTGTTACCAAGTTAAAAAGTTTTTGTTAGGTAATAACCATTTTTTTAATGAAATTATGTGTCTTTTAAATTGACGATAACGAGTTTTTTTATGCTGCATGCATATTTTTCTAGCAAAAAAAGGCAGAATCCTAAACCTGAATTTATAATTGTGAAATATTTATGCAATTTTTAACTCTCTCCTTCGTTCCTTATTAAACATTTATTTTATTCTTCATCAAAATGTATATCATTGTTTAGATCATTTTAAAAATTATTTTCACATGAATTAAATTTGAATACCGAAATAAAACAATGAGAAATTTCCAAGAAATTTGTATAGTTATTTCAAACGTGTGCCACTTTCTATTTGTCCTGTAGTTACCAGTTATAGGTTGCCTCCCTGGTGGAAGGACAGTAACTATTGAGAACAAACTCAAAATGTTTCCACTTTTACCTAATTACGTACTCCATTAAATCAGAAGTGATTTAAAAATACTAAGGTGACATAATGCGAATGTAAGAAACAACGCAATAATGAGAATGCAGCTAAAAATTCAACATATTTAATAAATCAACAATGAAGATTACTTTAAAAAATTAATATCTGCATCATTCAGCTACGCACGCTGGAAGGATGTAAACAGAGGATTGAACACATGGAAGGGCGCCTTTATATAGAGAACTCCATGAAAAGACGTTGCAGGAAAGGTGGGATGGTCACTCATGCAGATTTCACAAACGTGATGTTGCCGATGACGAGGCCACAGTCCTCAGAACAGCTACACTTGTTTGCTAAATATAATGAAACAGATTTAATATTTTGTATCAGCAATAGTTCATTTTTTTTAAAAAATATTTTCTCGGCGGTTTCGACAGAAACAGTTCAATGAACATGCTAAAAATAGTAAAAATCTAGCTTTGTCGGCTTCCATTACAGATTTTTGTTTCCATCCTTATTTTGTATTCAATTTTAACATAGTGGAATTTTCATACAAAATACCAGATGCCCTTTCACTATTTATCATCGGCTACATCAGTCCGACATTATAATTTATTTGACCAAAAATGCTTAAAACCACTTTCAATCTTTCAACGCGCTTTGAAAGCAACAAATTTTGTGTTTTACTTAGAAGCTACATCGGATTACTGATTTCTACAGGCTCTCTTGTAGCTCTGTGCTATATTCCACCGCCTTCTGAATATTCTTTAGATGTTTCAGGATAAATCTTCTGTGGTTTAGCAAATCTGTTGAGGAGTTGCCAACCACGAATAGCTGAATCTTTTATGCTCTCTTATTAGCCGAACAGTTCGCGAGCCACTCGTTGAAATTATTTTCACAAAGAAACAACCGCGAATGATGAGAAAGCAGCGAACCATCAATCTTCATTCATCAATCGTCGTGTGGAGATGTGTGCTTGGCCATGAGGTATCAGGTCTTTAGTAGTGCTTAGGCCCGGTGCACACCAGCCGATTTGTGTCGTTGAGCAGTAAAATATAACAATAGTAACCCACGTGCCCCTTTTGTGGCTCCACAGGGGGAATGGGGGTTACTATTGTTATTTTTATGGCTTCAAAGACGCGAATCGGCTGGTGTGCACCGGGCCTTATAGTCCATTCACCGAAGGAAAAAAATAAAAAAAAATGGTGTAGTTTTCAAATTTGGCGCAGTTGTTGAGGTAAGTGCCCTTAACGACGTACTAAAAGTCTCCGAAGGTGGGGGTGTGCGCGAGGGTTCAAAGGGGGAATTTTTAGTTTTTCTTAAATATCCTCGAAAACTATGGGGTCTAGCAAAAAACAGTTACAAAATTAAACTACATTGAATTTCCTACAGAAGTAGTCCTACCTTTTTCATGTAGCATTAATAGTTTATAAAACAGAGTGGAATGAAAAAGTGAATATTTCTAAAATTGTAATGGTAAAATCAATTAAAAGTGCTGAAGCAGCAACCTTCAGAAATGCCACGTGCCTATATAATAATTATACAAGGTGCAATTATACAATCGTGCTCCCCTCATGTTCCCCTCCACAAGATACCTTCTACTCAATTATGCTCTTCTCCCCTTCGCACTTGCAACCTTTGGTTCTCTCTAAATGAGTGTACAGTAGAGTCCCGGTATTCCTGACTAGATGGGACCGGATCACCGAAAGTCCGAATTAAACGGAATTTACCTTAAAATGCACGCAATACAAGTTTTAGATGGGTAAAACTATAAAAATGTTTTTTCATAAATTCATACAACTTTTTCTACAGCTTAATTAACATAGCTTAGTAACAGGATGCGCCCTCATTATCTTGGCCTCACAGGCGAAGACACCACAACAGGGCCGGCCCGAACAAAAGCGGGGCCTGGTGCAAAGTTGATTTACGGGGCCTTGAAACTGATTTCTTAAAACAAAATATTTTATTTCATTAGGATTTTATGATTAGGATTGTTTTCACGGATGTTATACGGTATAATTTGGGTTTCGCGATTTTGATTTTTTAATAACTGTTAATTATATATTTCGTCAGTTCGTTGGACATTTTCGGTTTTTAAAAATTCTGCAAGGGAGTTTCTCCTGTTTTCAGCAATTTTCTTTCCTTTTCTATATTTTTCTTAAATTTATCCGATCCACACATGTGCTTCCTTCCGGCATCTCTGTCTCTAGAAATTGTCCAAAAATAATATTAACATAAATTTTTTAGTAGCATGATTACAACAAACAACAATGAAATATATTATTTAGTAATTTTCAGTAATATATTATTAAGCATTTATCTTCCCTTTAAATACGAATATTTTATTTATTTCCTCACCAAACATGCGATGTACTATCATCCGTTACAAAGCAAGCATATTAAAACACATTGTTTTCACTTTTCTTACTCTCTTTTGGCTATGTAGTGAGATTACAAGCACCCCAACCATACCTTTGATCGGTCGACGTGAAATGTGCACATATCGCGTGATTATATTCAAATGCATGTATATTTGGATTAAAATAAAAAATTAGAATGCATTTTTAATTTTCAAAATCAGTCAGCTGCGCGGGGCTTTTAGAAAACGCGGGGCCTAGTGCGGCCTCACCGTTTACACCGCCCTCCGGCCGGCCCTGCACCACAATATATACACGAACACCCGGTGCACACATGCGATTTGCGTCAGAAACGTCATTAGTGCAAAAGGGGGTTAGTGGCGATTAGGGGCTTGGAGTGCATTGATGTGAGTTGTCGTTCTGAAAATAAAGTAGTTTCAGATGCAATGGAGGAGATTTACAGTTATTTAGATGGAAATGATGATTGCCAGACTCTGTAGACGAGCTGATGGAACGGATTTCTGGAGAAAAACCAACATCAGCAATAGTCAGACAAATGATGAAGGGAAAATACGGAAGCCTCATTGTTTGCAGCTCAGTTTCGTACATGAAAAACTGTTGTATTCTTTCGTGATGCAAGTGAAAAAATCTTAAATGACACATGGTATATTTCGTATGTCGAGTAATGAAAAAAAAGCAAGAAAGAATTGCTCGGAACGCTGTTTGAATACTTTCCACAGCATGGGAGGTATCAAGTGCATTACATTATCCGGTGCTCTCCCTCCTGCAAACAGTATCAAAAGGCTAAAATCAGTTCCCACTGCTGAAGAAGTAACTAAACTAGGCGTTCTGGAACTGCTGATGTCTGAGAAAATTGTTGTTCAGGACCTGAATATGCTAAATCCTATTCCTTCCAAAATATTTGCGCCTTACCTACCAGATAGGGGAAAGTGGGGTAAAACCTGGTGACTAAGGTTCGAAGGCCTGTTGGAGCTAAAATATTCGACGTGCAGCTTATCAAATTTTATTAAAATATTCATTGTTTATCGGAGTACAATATATCTTTCCAGAAAATTCACAGTTTCATTACTTTTTCTATCAATGATTTTTTTTATAAAAAAAAGCAAACTCCAATAGTGGGGTAAAACCGGATGACGGTACACGTGTTAACGTTATGGGGAATTAGAAAAACTCGATTTTCAGTGGAAAAGTTGTAATCATTTTTACTTTATATAACAATTTAAGAATATTCGCTGCAAAATTCACATGTAAAGCAGTTGTCTTCTTCCTCCGCGCCACTGCAGCTTTCGTGGGCACAGCTAAGATAGTTTTTACATTGGATTAACCCTTCTTTGTTTAAATTATAAAATACATCATTAAAATATAAACAATCAACGTCTGTGTGTTTTTATCGTCTTAATCGGAGGAATCATCAATACTGACTGTCCCTGCCTTGCGCCACTTAGAGTACCTGGTTTTACCCCGAGTACAGAGGTTATGAAAAACGAAATAGAACCGCGCAATTATTGGAGTAAATCCTTATTATTTGAAAGGGTATAAATCCTTAGTGAACGTATAGTAAGCTGGACTAAATATAGTTTTTATAACTGTAATGATTTTTAAGTAAACACAGTTTAAAATCAAACGAACATTAGAGAGTGAACGTCTTAAAACAAATAAACCTTCACAGATGCAGTGAATTCAACAGCTACAACACGCCACTATGACTATTCCTTTTTCTTGACTAGTCGAGTGTAATTCAGTATCTGTCTGCTAGATAGGGAAAATAATAGCGCCAGAATCAAGGGTACCCGGTTTTACCCCACTCTCCCCTATATTGGGGATGTTTAAGGCATTATACCCAACAACAATGCCAAATTTCAAAACTGCACCATTTATTTTCCCCCCCTTCGTTCACTGGATTATGAATAGAAGGAATCTTGTGGAGGGGAACGGATGTGAGGGGAGGAGGGGAACACGACTATTCATGAAATAGGTTTGTTGCCCCCGTAAAAAACCAGCACTACGTTTAACAAATACAATATTACCCTTGTATAATTATTATATACCCATGAGGCTTTTCTGAAGGTAGAAAAAAAAAATCACTTTTTCATTTCCCTCTATCTTCTAAACTATCAATGCTACATGAAAAAGTAGGACTATTTCTGTAAGAAACTTAATGTAGCCTAATTTTGTATTTAAGTGTTTTTTGCAAGACCCCATAGTTTTCGAGATATTTAAGAAAAACTGAAAAATCCCTCCTTTGAACCCCGCACACCCCCAATGGCGGGACTTTCAGTATATCGTTAAGGGCACTACCCGCAACAACTCTGCTAAATTTCAAAACTACACCACTTTTTTTCTCTAATCAGCGATCTTTGGACTTCGTTGACTATTAGACTCGAGGGTCTTATCGGCTCATCCTGAAAAATTGTGTATAAATCTGTATATAAAGATGAATGTTTGTTTGCTCATTTAATCACACTACCTTTTTCCATTGTCAAATTTCTGTTAATAAAGCTTTCTTTCTTTGATACATTAACTCCAAAGTATATTTTAACTTACCTGCAGTTTGATAATACACATTTTTTAAAATAGTTTGTTTCTCTACACAAACTCATTTAATGAAGTGATCTTCAATTCATTTGATAAGTTTTGTCTAGTGAAATATTTTCTCACATATATTTCACATTGATTTTTTTTTATAATATGATAGAGGAAAATTTTATTTTCGTTTCGTTTTCTAATTAATAATGCTAACTTTCATTTTATTTTCTT
>BGPR01000090.1:792161-822038 GCA_013235015.1 Araneus ventricosus | reverse complement strand
CTTTTTTTGCAAAATACCCAGTTTTGGGTATTTATAAATTTTAAGTTTAATTTTGAAACACCATTCACAAATACGTTTTTCTTTCTGCAAATACTGTTTTGTGTGTGTGGGTGGGGTATTTATAAAAATCTGTATGTTTCATTGTGAATTGGCATTCGAAAATTTTTTTCCCCGCAAAATACCCATTTTTGGGGTATTTACCCAGGCCTTGGGTAAATACCCGGGTATATACCCAAAAAATATTTACCTACCCACTGGGTATTTACCCACCCCATGTGCAAAAATAAATGTGCAAAAATAAATAGACTAATCAAGGGATTCGTGAGAGAAAAAATGTTGGGAACTCCTGCAGTAGACTAATGCTTCCGTTTTACAAACGGCTGCAAACAAATAATTTAATATTTCTGTTCAGTATTAGTTTACTTTCCTGAGATGCCTAAATTTTTTTCTTTTTCACAAGTTTTCTTTCTCTTCTTAATAAAGATGCTATAGGATTGTAGACACGGGGTGTTATTCTTCAGCAAGAAATTATAGAGCAGAGCTTGCAGTAAATAAAATAATTCCTTATTTTGAAATATAGTATCTTGCTATAAATAACTAAAAAAAAACTCATATAATCATTGCTCGTGCCAACACTCACACAGAATTATAGATACATTTGGTTTTATGCGATTCATATACATGAAGTCATTTGTTATTTGCATTTTGCTTTCTTTACTTCCAACAGATGCTATTTGCAAATAATCACCAATGAAACTCAGCAGCAACATGCGTGATTAGCAAATTGTGTTCGATTCATGACGATTGAATTATGTACTTTCTATTAGACAAATATTTACATTTCGCAATTTTTTTGCATAAATGAATTTTCATTTCTAGAATAAATATTTAAATTTAAATTTGTGATTAAAACCTTTAAAGGTAGAAATAATCATATCTCTGTAAGTTTTGCAGGTAGAAACGTTTATACATAGATGAGTGTAAGAGGAACATTTTACTAACTGACACTTTTACACTAGGGGGAACCGTATAAAAATTTAATTTTTAAATTATTTATTAACAACCTTCAGAGAATCCAAAATGTTTTAATACGATTTCCCACCTTATTTAATGAAACTTTGTAACTGGGAGTATATGTGCAATATTTAAGGTAATAAACGCTTGTTCCACTTTTTTGGGACATTTTATATTGTCGTATCGACATTAATTGTATTTCAAGTGTGCATTTGGATTTTTTTACGGCGTTTAGCCATGCTTATGTTCGAGCAAACTAAAGAAGTTATTTAAGTGTCTCGGAGGGTCTGAACGCGCCAAAATTCAGAGAAGTTTCAGCTGTCACCGAATGGGGGCTGTGAGGTCCGAAGGTTCAGGATGCCAGGTCTCGTAATTAACTGTGGCGCTTTTCGCGCCCACTGATCTCTAGGCCAAAGACACTCCTGGAATGTAAGTGAAAAAAAGAATGGAGAAAGTGAGAAGAGGATTCTCGTGGCTTTTGTAGTGTAAAAACGCAGCCTAGAAGAGCTGAAGAAGAGAGAGACTGTTGGATGCGTGGATAAGAAAGAATGAAACTCTCTGCCGCCTGGGGAGTGCTGGTCGTGCAATCTGAAAAATGGAGTCTGACCTTCGCCAGGTGGTAAAAGTTACCTTAGATGTTCTACCCTGTGAGGGGTAGAAGTGAACAATATTGATAGTTCAGCAATCGTTTGAGTAGCCTTAATGGACTTCATTCTTTTCGTGACTGTAAAGTTGTTGTAGAAATGAGCCATGCGGTCAGACTCTCCGTAAAAGACTCTTGTGAGTGATTCATCTGCTGAAATTTATTTCGTGATGCCTCATCGATACCAACCTGAAGTTTGATGTATTGGTGGCAAACTGAGAGACAATCCTGTGGGAGTCCGACATCTTCTTGCGTCGACCATCCGTCTGTCCTGGACAGTAAAGTCGAGAACCATCAGAAAGATAAGTGTATTATCTTTTGTTTGATTAGACTATTTAATCAATCAGTAAGACTGTTCATAGCGATGCTTTTGGTGAAATTATCCATCAAATTCGCTAGGTCTGAAACGATATGATAATCAGGAACTTTTGACGAAGTTTCAAATTCTTTGTAATCTGATTATTTTCTATAGAGTTGTTTCTAGAAATGAATAATGTTAACGACATTTTCTATTGTTTCCAGCAGTGTAGTTTCATAATTAATTAGAAGTGCCTGAACACTCTAACTTGGATGCCAAAAATCGCACTGTCTTGAGGGCGTTCTCACAATTTTTTTTATTTATTTCTCTTGAAAAAAAAGCAGTGCCGGAACGCCGTTCCAGCTCCACTACGCCCTTGATTGTTTCTAACTTTAAACTTTGAAGTGCTAAATGCCATGACATCCAAATTTTGCACATTTTAGGGGTCCTTTTCCGGTTATTGATAGGTTATAGTCAACTCCCAGATAGCAATTTTAGTTTGCAGCAAGCTTGCCACAAATTTGTCATGACAAGAGTGCAAGTTTGCCACAAATTTGTCATGACAAGTGTGCAAGCTTGCAGTAAGCTTGCAGCAAGTTAACGAAAGCTCCGAAGTCACCATGAAACGAACTTGCAGCAAGTTTGCCGCGTCAAACTCATTGCAAATTCTAGCAAAAACAGAACACGAACACAACCCAGGATAGAACTCGCGACCTCCCGGTTCCGAAGCGGGGACGCTAACCGTTGAGCCAGCCGAACTCTGAGAGGAGAGGATAGATTTCGCTAAAACATCGTTCGATGCGATTCGTATACGATTTATTTTAAACTATTTTCTGGTTTTCATTAATTTTTTGAGTTGAGAATACGATTTGAAGTCAAAGAGAGAGCGATTTTCGCTAATAACTACGTTTTGCTAGTAGAATAAATTATGAAATTAGAGTTCAAAAGTAATTACTTTAAAATGGGACAAAATGTCTAGTTATTATTTTTCAACAAACACCGACTGTTTTTTAGATTTAATTTTGTTTATAAACGTTAAAATTTCAAAAAAAATAAAAAAAGAAAAAGGCGATATAGTTTTCTTTAAAGTGAGAGTGATATATTTAGTAAAAAGATGGAAAATGCTTCAAAAAATTTTTTTATAAAAAAGTTATTTTTTTCACAAATTATCATTGATTTATTGAATTAATAAAAAAGAATTACGGTCTAGGAGATGCTATTAAAAATCGGATGTTTTTTAAAACAGAGACAAAGATAATTATCTCTTTATTGTGCTATCTTTGCAGGAAGCTTGTTTTGCATACTTGCTGCAAGTTTGATTTGCAAAGAGGTGGCGCTACTTGTCACATCGAACTTGCTACAAGTTCGATTCAAGTTTGACGCGTCAAATTTTGCCATGACAAGTCAAAATCAAACTTGCTGCAAACTTACGTGCTATCTGGGCTGTATGAGTTACATAGTAATGAAGATAAGAAATGTTTAAATAAATTAGGATTTTATATTCTAACCCTAAGTCTAATAGGGCTTCACTTTTCTTTATTTTGTTTGTATTATTTTGATTACATTAAAAAAAATAACGGAACTTGAAGCATATTTTTTCGTTCGCCTCGCAGCATTAATTTTTATTAAGTTCTTTACGCGCTCATTCGTGCTAGCTGAATCAGTGGAAGAATAAGACAAGAAGGAAAAAACCGGAAACATAAAACCCACGTTTGCCACCCATCTGAGATGCCTCCTGATAATCTTGTCTTAAGTACATAATGCGGTATCGTGCGAATGTTTGGAAACCACTGCTACAGTGAATATTGGTAAAGAGCTTGTGAAGAGCTGAAAAAAGCAGCTGTTTTTGATGAAGAGATGGGGGAGCCGTAAGAAGCAGGTGTCGAGAGCGTATGGCCACAGTGTGTGATGGCTTCGTGTGTACAGAGCCCCTTCAACCCCAACCTTAATACCTCGGAAGCCACCTCTCTGTCTTCGTAGTCCGTCAAAAGCATAAAATACTCCCGCTCAGATCTTGGAGAGGTTTTCGACATTATTTGCGGAGATTTTCTGTTTTAAAATAATTATTTTTACATTAATGATGATATCCACATTGATGAACATGACCTTCCCTTTCACAGGAAATAAAATTCGTTAGCTTCACGTTTTGCGAAAAATTCGAAATTTAATCCCACGGAACTGCTGGGATTGCGCGTTGTTTAAATGGCTTTTCATTCCTTGCTTTCTTTTTTATGTCAATATATGAGCTAATGGCAACTCTGTTTTCAAAATCTTGTGATTTTGATGCCTTTAAAAATGAAGTTATTATAGGAAAAGTATTGAACTGCTCCGTATATCACACTTCATTTAATTTTCGATTAGAATTTACTAACCTTTACACCAGATAATTAAGACTTTTTTCCCGTGATTTTCGAGTAATTTATTTATTTATTATTATTTTTTTTTTAGAGTCAGTTATTTCTGCTTCTTGTTAACCATATTGTGCCCACAAACTGATTCATTCTTCACTTCGAATAGTATGGACGAGTGTTCTGTTTTGTTTATTTACATTAAAATGCCTTAACTACGTAATTCCTGTGTAATGCTAAGTCAATAGAATCTTCAAAGCCGAAGTCCAAAAGTAATGCAAATAAAGTCAAGGTTTTTAATGTAAGTAAACAAAACAGACAACTCGTTCATTAAAATGTTAATATCGAGTATCATGCTATGGACTCATCATGCGATTAAAATAACATCAACTGAGCATTTGTGCCGAATGTAAAACCAATGAAATGCACTACGAACATTAAAATTCTGGTCAAACTAGAGTAATGTCAGGTATGGCGTTTCGGATTCCATAGACATTCTGGTTTCTTATGTTTAAAGCAATTAAAACTTTAAAAAATCAATGTTTATAAAACGTTCTGTTTATTGAATTTTTTCTAATTTCATTATGTCCAAATTATATTTCCTATAATCGGCATTTTAAGAGCATTATTCTGGCAGTAACATTAAAAGTGGTCACATTAGGAAATTGGTATCTCGCTTTTTGTGAAACCAGTTGGCCTTTGTATGAAGCATAGCGTACTTCTTCTAACGCATGCCGACAATTCTATTTGCTTATGTAAGAATATTCATTTGCAAAGAATGAATAAGTGGAAACGTAATAATCTAATATTTGAGATAAACTGTAGCGATGAATTCTGTTTTCGAGAATAAAATTTCTTGTGAATTTTAATTCCGTTAGAAGCGGCTGTATAACTACATGCTTAAAATAAAGCAACCCTATGAGTCTTAAGTAATCTGAATGAAATGTAAAATGTTAATTGTTCTCATTTCTCGTGCGTGAGACCTGTCTTGCAGCTGGGGCAGACAGATGATTCCCTTTTAATTAAAGACATCATTCTTTAAACTCATGCAAATGAAATTCCATACTTCTTTTAAAATGCAACCAGTAACTTTTGATACTTTGATGATTTCCAGTCACATCCTCCATTACCTTATTCATATGTAATTGTTTAATTCACCTCAGAAGGGGCACGATGCAAAAGTAAGAGTACTATTTTCAGATATAAAGTTTACATAAAATAAAATTCAAAATTGAAATCGGGATAGTAAACTTCTATAAAAAAATCTGCATATATTGCTACTGTAATCCGATTCCTCCAACTGTTGAATCGTTGATGAGAAATAGGAATCGTTACCATTCCTCCATCTCGCATACTTTCGAAAGAAATGAAGATGCTAATAACTTAGAATCTTCAAAATGTCAACTATTCTGTGAACATGCACGGAAGATTACTTGACTTACTTTTTTTGGGCTTCATGCTTGGATTGTGAAGAATTCTGGATTAAAACTAAAGCACAAAAAATGGACTTCTAAAAGAGCTAGGGAAGCATTTCCGCAAAATGATTTATTTTCATTGTTTATACTTTACAATCTGTATCGTAGGATTGAAAGAAATTCGCTAAAAACATTCCAGTGAACAACAATTAAAGCAATATTGTGGCAGTAAAACTGCAGAAGGATTATGCGTGGAGGCTTGAGACTGATGACTGTTACTCTTATCAGTCATCATTTAAAAACGGATGAAACCCTTCTCGATGAAGGAGTCGTCTGGAAAAGATAGCATAAACTTGTCATCGCGACATAAGAGGTAGGTAATTGGCTCAGTGCATTCGGGATGCCTTATCTTAGTGCCTAAACGAAACCAAATAAACGAAAGAGCTCCATAAATGCCGGCCCAAGTTGTAACACTCTGTCGGAACAAGCAAATCGCAAGTATATATATTTCAGCTGTTCGCAAATAATCTTTAAGGAACCTTATCATAACGACTTTCGATAGAGATAAATTCGGGGTCCTTTTATGAGGAAATAAAGATAGCGCTTACCTATTCGTTTAACGTACCTATAAAACCATAGATAAAGCAGATTGGTTACAACACTCAGCAACAACAGGGGATAGTAGGAAGAATTGGTATTCCCGGTTGGGAAGACGGAAGTGGACGCTTTATTGAAAAGAGCTTGTTTTGAAGCAATGAAATAAAATTTGCTGAGTGTTTGCTCTTAGAGTATCCCGGGGAGTATATACCAGCTATCAGTTTGAGGGACGAAAATTGAAGAATCAATCGAATAGAGCGATGGGAAAAAGACTTTCACAGATACAGGGGATTTTTAGACTTATTCATCTTCTATCACAGTGGGAGAAAAGAATAAGGGATTGTGTGGGACGCAGTAAAGTAGATTTTAGCTCTAGGCGGAAATCATAGACTCAAATACTCATTTTTACTTTCTTGTATACGAAGTATACAAAGAGAAAGTGTTGTAATCGTCAAAAAAATTCGAACTCGAGATTTTGACGATTTTCAACGTTTTAAACCTCCCTGAGTCCGAAAAACACAAATTTGGAATTATGTTTGTCTGTCTGTGAGCACGATAACTCGAAAACTATTAGAGCTACAGAGATGAAATTTGGTATGTGATCTTTACACATAATTTGTAAGTTTCTACCAAATTTTGTACAAAATCCGTCTACGGAAAGTCTGTTTGTCTGTCTGTCCACGTTCATGTGGAAGCTATAACTCCAAAACTTGAATAACTAGAAGAATAAAATTTGGTACACAGTTTTATCATCAGGAATGTAGGTCCGTATAAAAGTTTGGACCAAATCCGTCACTGTTGACTGTCTGTCGGTCTGTTTAATCGCATACTTTTGAACCCAATAACTTCTAAACAAAATTACTTAGATAAATGAAATTTTGTTTGTGGCCTTTTAACCTTAATTGTAGATTTGTGTCCAATTTTTGTGTCAATCGGTTAAAAAAAGGCGTTCAAATTGGAAATCTGTTTTTCCTTATCTTACGCAGCCCTGTTGTGTAATCACGCCGGCTTCTGATTTCAATTCTACTTCCGCCTTCTGTGTCAAACCTTCCTTTAAGCTACTACAGTTTCAACACTAAACAATCACACATCCATTTAGAAAGAAATCTTCAATTAATGTGTAATATAATGGTAATTCATGAAATTCAAGCATAGAAACATTTAGAGGCGTGCACTTTCCTAGACAGAGAATTTTTTCTTAGGAGCAATTTCTCCAAGTTTTAAACAGTAGGTAAATCAGTACCAAAAATAAAAAAAAAGGATTACGCAATCAAAATTAGGCTTGATATTGCAAGTAAAAGCACAAATCATATCAACAGAACAATGATGTAACATTTCAAAATTTGATTGCATGCATATCAGAAATCACATATGAGCATGTGTTTATTGTTATCACAGATTTTTTTAAAAGGTGAACCAATACACAAAAATATATTAATTGTAGAAGGGAAACAATTTCTATTGAATAAGCAATTCATGTATTGGGAGAAATGACAAATTAGAATACACAGTAAGCCAAAATCGCCATTTTTTTCGGAAACAATGACAAATAGCCATAATCAGTTTTTCAATTAATGTAAAATATAATGCTAAGATAATTAATGAAACTCAAATATAATTAAAAAAACATTCATAGATAAATATCATGCATTGCGAATTACAATATACAAGAATCCATCGTTACACTAAGTACTATCGTATTTCTGTAGATATGATGATTGCAACAAACAGTCCTAAATTGACGTTACTAGAGAAATCAGTTAGGAAAATAAATTTTTCTGCCGAAATAATTCATTAAAAAATTGAAAGAAAAATTTTAAACGAAATTTCAGTTGTCAACAAATGGACTTAATACAGAACAGGGCCTGAGATTGTTATGTATTAAAACTAATATTCTATTATCTTTATCCAAAAAACCTGCTTTTTTAGGCAATATTCATAAAATAAAAAACTGTCAGAAATAAATGTTATTTGGAAAGTTTCTATAAAACTGTATATTTTATAAGGGAATTTTACATACCAAAGAACATGCACTTGTTTTGTGTATCCTTCTAACCACTGTTTTCTATAGTCTCGAACCCAAACTGTCAATAAGGTCCATTGTGATCTCAGCCGAAACGCGTTTCTGTTAGAATTTTCAATGCTAACTTATTTCCAGAAGGTCTGCTGATAATCTTTATTTCCAAAGCCGCAGTGAGACTTATTTTCTGAGGATATCTTTTTTTCATGCACACAATCAACATTTATTTGACGAGCAACGATTGTAATAATTACTAAAAGCACAAGAAGGTACATAACAACAAAAATTACCGAACAATTTTAGTATGTATGGCAGAAAAGCTGCTTTTCTTCACATTTTGATTAGTTTTTATATTATTACGAGAAATACTTCATTTTTCAAAGCTGCACTTTGAACACACTCCTATAGTCTTTACTCCTCAATTATTGCACGCTAATAAATTTTTTATGGTAATACAGCTCGAATACCAAATGAGCAGTTTCTTGATTTTACCATTCGGGCAACTTAAAGCTTAACTTTGTATTTAGGCGCGGTCTTTTTGGTCTTCACCGAATTCTGAAGAAAATCTGAAATTCTGATGATTTCGAGTAATGTTACGTGCATAGCATACACGGGCCAATTAGCTATGTCATGCCAATGTTACCATGCCGGTACTGATGAAACGTACACACGCAATATAACAATGGAGCTTGTTGAAATAAGTTTCCCCGTCCAATTGCAGCAGATAATTTATATGATTACTCCCGGTTTAGTAATCGTGCATAAGTAGGAGGAGGGCATAATTCAAGACCGATTAATGAGGTGCTGTCGCCAAACTAGGATCGACTTTTGCTCTAAACAGCAGAAATTTATTATTTTTTTGATGAAGACGAAAAAAAGTAATGTTTTCCGGGTCGGCATTAGTAACTTTGTCGAGTCTTATATATTTAGTACTTGTCTCATTTTTTTATGTCTCTGTTCATTTACTATCTTGAAGCTCAAGAACTTCTTTAAAATGCATTTCAATTTTCGGTGAAAAATTTATGCAGATGTTTGGTTTTTTCAATTGACAAAAGATGCAATGTTTTGAGATTACATATAGGCAATTTCAAAACTGCTACTTTGTGACTCGACTGGCTGTCTCGTTTTCCTTGCATAGCTAATCCGAATTACGCAAATTTACTTATGTCAAAAAACTGGGGCCATACAAAGGAAACATCCAGGTAGGTAATCTGAACTCAGTAAGGGAAAGGATGAATTCAACGAATTTCATCCTAGGAATTGAAATTCTTTCTAAATAACGCTGTTTGAAAACAACAATGAAATTCGAAATAATACACAGGTAAACAAGGTTTCTGTTCCTCCTTAAGTAAGTGATGTTTTTTTTTCATTTCAGAGGGTGTTGAAAAAGAATATGTCATTAAAAATATTCCAACATCCACAGATTTAAAAAAATTCAAATTCTTGAAAATCTCAATTTTGTAACATTTATTCAATACATTTACCATATAAACTTCGTCATTTAGCATTTAGTACTAATAAAGGGTTAAATAAAAACTTATGAAGCTTAAAACTAATATAAAACACTGAAAAATTACGCTGTTTATAAAGTTTTACAAAAATTAAAGAGAATTTTTGTTAGAAGAAATGATATTCGTAAGAAATTTCCCAAATTTCATATTTTATGTAGTAGTAAATGCCTTAACTGTGGATGCTGTCTTATACACACAATTAGTAGCTTCTCTAATAAGGTTACAACAGTAATCTCTGAGCATATTAGGGTTCCACCTGCCTTGATATCGGCCTGATATTTTTTCCTGCTGCCCCACTCGCACAAGAAACAGCAGTATTTTGTACAACCTAGTTGCATACTATTGAGAGTGGTAATTACTTCAAAATCTGCACATATGTTCTAATTATGATGTCAATAGTCGATTTCATGAAGCAATATCATATTTTCATGAGATTCTTTCATTATGCAAGAAAATGCTATTGGAACAGACAGTAGGGCATTTCCATTATGGAGTAGCACATCCTTCAATCTGGATTTCGAGCCATCGATGAACAATCACTATTATTCCAAGTTATATTGACAATTTAAAGCAGACTTAAACCGCGTATATCATTACAATAGCATAAATCGCCTTTTCTGAAAAAAAACAACACGATATTTCTTATGTATATTTCGGAAAATGGATATGTTAGTGTTCTTTTGGAGGAGATTCCAACCTTGCAATCTTGATCCAAGTAATTCTGAGTGTTTTTTTTTTTTATGAATTTCTGAAGTATCTCACGAGATCATGCCTCTCTTAGAGTGTACCGAAATTCAACAAGTTGCAATGCCGATATCTTTCTGAATACTAATGATATTGACCTGGAATATTTATATAAGTTGCCCAATATATCTGGCTCTGAAGTTATGAAAAAAAATAAAATTACGCTACATTTCGCACATGCGCACTGAGAAAAAAATTCTGGCAGAAAAACCATATTTGTATGGTAATGGCATTTCTGGTAATAAAACCAGAATTCTGGTGATAATTAACAAAATTTACGGTATTTAAATCATTTATTTAATAATCTTACTGTTCGTTCTGGTAACGGTTTACGAGAATTTCTGGTTTTCGAAATTATGGCTCTTTTTTACCAACATGTTTAGTAAAATTACAACGCTGAAAAGTTAATTTATCAGCAAAAACGGTTTTCATACCATATACTTCGTTTTTTTACGAGAATCACGATAAAATTACCAGATTATTCCTCAGAAAGTATCGTTCATTTTACCATATGTCTGGTAATTTGACCATGTTCAAACCTCTGGCACCTACCAAATACAATGGTATTAGTGAATTCATTTTTTTTATCATGCCAGATGTTAAATCTCACCTCTTCATATAACTTCATTTCCAAACTGAAACTTTCATCACTAAGTGAAACTGAACCCACTAAACAGATACATAAAACAGACGCCACTATGGATTGATCCATCCGGGTATAGAATCGTTTCACACTTCAAACCTTCAGTAATGTTCTTATTTTGAGTGATTTATTGGTATACTTGAGGAAGAACTTTAACTACTTCCATCCAACAAAGTGCCGCCGCATCTTTCTGTGTTCGCTCGGCCATGTTTAGCATGACGGGACATTCTCTGCATGGAAAGTTTGACGCAATGCTTTTTATGGAATGTTCTAATTATCACTATGGAACCGTTGTTTTGGAACGAACTATACTGTGTTTAGCTTAGAACTAGGGGATTACAGCCTTTGTTGCTTCAAATCCCATAACTCATCTAATTCAAGTTCAAGTTCATTCTTGCATTGGCGGTATTTGGATTAAAAACCTAACGGCGTGGGGATTTGAAGAACTGGTACAGGAGTTTACTGGTAAGTACTAAATTTTATTTTGAATTCATTTTTCGGTAATGTTGAATTAAGTATATATCTATTTAAATTATTTGTGAGTATGTATTTAAATAAAATTTCTCATTTATTGAAAGTTAAAAATTTGTCAGCTGAGTAAATTGAATGTCGAAAAAAGAAAAAAAATAAATATATGCATATATATGTTCACAAGAATACTTTATTTGTAGTTTCTTTTCATGTCACTCGTATTAAACTTTTTTTTTGTTTATGCCGAGTCGGTGGCCTTCGACCCCCATTACATTTGAATTTATAAATTAAACGTAAAAATCTTTAAATAATTAGCAAATTTCTTAGCTCATTTTCATAGCTGTTTTACGATGCTCTCATAGCTGTTTTTACGATGTGAAAAAAATGAAAATATTTTGTTCACTTCCTTAATGCATTTAATGTATTCTTCATCGATGTTCTACCAATAATTTAATATTTAATTGCCGTTTATTTTTAAATACCTTTTCCTCATAAGTCAATTAAGTTTAAGTTCGTTTTGCTACCATTTCCTGAAATAAAATGTCGAAATTTTACTTTTTTAAAAAATTAAGATTATGAATACTAGGTTATTAAACAATTATTACAAACGTATGAAGATATGTTTAATTTTATTTTCATGTGTATGGTGAAAAGGAATGCGTCAAAATTATTCAATTTGCAATAGTTTTTTTGTTACATCAGATAATGGTAAAAGCAAAAATTAAATAATTTGATATTTTATGTATCATCATTTTTAAAAGACAGACTTTTATTCACTATGACCTTTGTATTCTAAAATATATTTACATTGCTGCAATGTTTTTTCCTTTTTTTTTTATCTCCATACTCATTACCGAAAACTTCTATTAATGGTTGTCAGTTTTAATATAGGGAATATTTGATCAGCTTGTATTTTGATTTATTAGTATTTTAATAGTAGTGTAGATGACCAGTTTTGGCCACTGCACCAGTTTTGGCCACATTGGATATGTTTTTCCAATAATTAAACCAGTAATTTCAAATCAACTAATAGGAAGCATTCAAATACTTTAAACAATCCTTATTTTACTATTTTCAATCTGATTGGTTCATTTTTCTCAAACATGTGATTTGTAAAAAAATTAAATGCATGAGCATTTATTGTAAACTCACAACTGTTAAGGTTTTTGTTAAGGAACAAGTATTTGCAGTTTTTCATCATCAAGCTCTCGGAATTAAATGATTAATCTAAAACTTATTACCCTTAGGGTTATTGAGGTAAGCTTTCTTTTTATTCTGATTTCATATCAAAATTAATTATTTTTAAGATTAAATGGGCGGTGGCCAAAACTGGTACTTGAAATTTACTATATGTGCCAGTTTTGGCCACACATAAATTAGCCGCATGTTTTAAACCATTACATAAATTTAAAAATTCCTGGATGAAATAAAATCAACTAATTTAGTTTTGTTTCTAAAATAAAAGTAACTGATTTAGTTTTGTTTGTTTTCATTTTACATAGTAATGGCTCCAATTAAAAATAAGAAGGCAGGTAGCATTTCCATAAAAAAATTTTGCTACTCACTATCTAAAGTTGGTAAAGGCCATTCAAAATGGAATGTCAAAAACATCTCCATTTTGAATGTTTACCTCACATTTATGTTAGAAAATTTCAACTTGAGGAACCTGACTCGAATGATGAGGAATATTTTTTTTTGTATGCATGGATTGCTCTAATTTTAAAAATGATTGATGAATTTGATTAATGTTGTAATTAAAAATTATAAAAATACATATTTGTGGATATTGTTAGTGAGTATAATACTGCAAATTCTTGATTTGTAAGATTTTTAAAAAAAATTATGCTTTTGCAATGTTAAGTTTATTCCTCTCCCCATTTTTTTTTCATATTTTATCAAAAAAAAATTATACAAGCATATATAATTTGTATTTTATCAACCAAATTAAATTATAGTTTGTATTTTACAACCAAATTAAATTATTCTTTTCTGCATTTTTGTTTATTTTTTTAAACTGAAATCTGCAGCTAAAATCAGTTTAGGTAAATTTTTTTACATATCAATTCCTCAAAAAAATCACATTTAAAATAACAGAAAATACTGTACTAAACTATATATTGCATAAAAATGATTTATTTTTACTTAAAATTCATTAAAATGTCTGTTAAAAATATAATATTAGTGTGGCCAAAACTGGTGCATAGAGGTGGCCAAAACCAATTCAGTGCAAATTGGGTAATTTATTTAAAAAATTAATAACTCAAAATCTGAAATATTCTTCAGAAAAATGTCATAACTAGCAGAAAGCCAATAAAATTTGCTAAAGAATAGTATATATAGTAGTAGTAAAGAATAGTATGATTTAAACAGTCATCCACTGTGAAATTTCCATTTCAAATTTTCTCTTAAGGTTGCCAAAACTGGATCATCTACCCTATAATTATTAACATTAGGATAGTGTTTGATACCTTATTGGACTTTTAAACTTTGAATTAGATTTTAATCTAATCTAAATGTGAGTTTGTTTTTCCTTTTTTTCTGATATTTTGATGTCACAAGTTTATTAATTTGCTTAATGTATAACTCGCAATACTTTAGTACCCAATTGTAGTAACTCAAAATAATTTAGTGGCTAATTGTTGTGTAGAAAGAAATTTGTAAAAATACTAAAAATGTGTTCTAGAATTTTTTGATTGATTGCAATTGTATTGAAAAATAAGTTATTTTTACAAATTTGTTCATAGAAAATGCCGGTACTCAAGCATTCAAAGACAAAAAATCAAACTACAATTATTTAATAGGACTATGTAAAATATATTATGATTGCTTTCAGGAATATAGTTTGTACTTTATAGAATGTGTAATCTTGTCTTTTAGTTTAGTTTTTGCAAAGTTAAAATAGTATCAAATTTTAAACAAATGTTTTCATGTAAATTAGATTAAGCATTAAATGAACACCTTTATTCACACTCTTACTGTAAACCTTAAGAAGGAGATTAATGGTGAGTTTTCTAAAAATGCACATTTTTGGTCATTTGTTTTGATATTCTGATGCAGAAAAGAATAGATTTTTGTCAATGTAGTCGAAAACGGCAAAAGTATTAAGTGTAATACGAATTAACAAGCTAGTATGTTAAATATTTTAGCTGCTTTTTTATGTTAACGCATATGTATTTTCACAATTCTTTCTTCAACTTTGTTGTTTTCTGTATTCTATTTGTAAACTTCTTGCATAAATATAATATGAAAATTATCAAAATCAAGTTATCATAAGAACAAATTGAAAGAATGTTCCTATTACGTTTTGTTTCCTTCATAACTTGAACATCTTTCTATTATTTATACTGTGCTTCTTAAAACTGTTATATCTAAAATTATATATTTTTTATGAAGAATATGGATGGGTGGAATATGTATAATTCTTTTTTGTGTTTAGATTTTTTTTTACTTTCATATCTATGCATTTATTTATAGTTTTTCAAAGAATTGAAAAAAGTAAATTGTAAGCAACTTATAATCGACATATAATCTGCATAGCTCCTAAACTTGAACTGTGTCATTTAAAGAGTCTCTACTTTATTTCCTATTCATGTCTTCTGTATTTTCTGAGATCTTATTTTTGGAGAAATTACTATTCTCTTTCTTTACTGGACAACTCTAAAGCAACAATGTAGTAACTAAAATTAAATTTACGCAAGTTATGAAAATATTGAAATAAATAAGATGTATAAGGTTCAATATAATTTTTGAACATATCGAATAGCTATTCTAAATATATGCTGCTAAATTATATCGAATACATAATTGAAACATTTTTAATTTGATCAATTATTATATTTATTAATTTACAAAATAAATATATAAATCTGAATGATTTTCATTTTTATTTAACTATTTATTAAGAAAGTATTTATTAAGAAAGATGCAATAGTTTTGAGTAATTGGGTAGTTTTCCACTCCAGGTTTTTAAGTACATTGTAGAGTTAAATTTCATTGCTCACACAAACATAAGGGATTTTAGAGAAAGAAACTGAGATTTTAGAAGGGAACATTACCTAAAACTCTAAATACATTTATTTATGTTTAAGTACTTTTGAAATTGGATTCACTTCTTTTGGAACAACGAGGTCACTTCACTTGATTTGTGATGTAAATATAAAAATTCTGGTATGATATACGAAATTTTTCTGTAATTCTATTTTTCGAATATAAATTATTTTTCAACAAAAAAAAATCGATTTTCTTTGAAAGAAAAAACTGTCGCTTTTTTAAAAATATATTTAGTTTTACATATTCTTAAAACGTTCACGGGTAGCGTAGCTTAATATAATATTCAGAGAAGATTCCAAAAGTGGAGCCACTAAAACACAAAGGTCTAGGAAAGACACATGTATTCAAGGTGTCAGTTTATAAGATTGAGACAATATAATTTTTTTTTTATTTCTTTGGGAACAAAATTTTCTTCCCCTGCAAATTACCTTGAAAAATCTTATGTGCTAAAACTGCTAGCACGTTTTCACAAATCATGATCAAGACTTATAAAAATGGTGTTATTATCCAATAAGAAAATTTTGTCAAACAAAATAAGCAGAATAAATGTAATGCTTTGTTGAGAAGTTTTAATAACAGTGACTTTGAAAATGTTCTCATTTTGAGGCTACTAAGCATCTCTGTATTAATATGCGCATATCGTTTATCATATGGATTTAGTCTACCTATTCATAACAAAAGAATTGTAATTAAATGGTTAGTTTTTGAGAAAAAACAAATATTTTGAAAATTGTTGAACACGAGTTGAACTTATTTCGTTTATTACAGTTAATGGAAATTTTGTATTTATACAAATAGCACAATTTTAAAAACTCTGATCATGCTCGTTCAAAATGTACTGAATGTATAAATTTTAATACGGAAGTTGCAGTGGGAAGAAATTTAGTTTATATAAATAATGCCTCTATTGAGGTATGAAAGTCAGATAATATCAATTGAGGAATGAAAATCGGAACAAACATCTTGAATATATGTTTTATAAGCCATATATTTTGACAACCCATTTTACCTTACCCGACTCTATTCAGGGTTCCCAGAAGCCCTCAAAATGCACTAATAGGGCACTTATTTGCATATTTATTTTTAGGGGCTTAAAGGCATTATTCATAATTTAAATGATTTTTCAATATTTCATAATTTTTCTTTTGTTAGGTTACCTCAGATGTTGAAGGAGATTTGCAGTGTTGGAAATTTCGAAGCCAACAATTTCTGCACTGTATCCGAGAATGAATCGATGTAGTCAAGTCCTTACTCTTTATCGCAGAATATCACTTAAGCATAACATTTAAAGTTATATCAAATTGAAAAAAATTGTATTTTGTCATTTTCTGTTATTTATTTTGTAGTTTGCTGTGTGCTAAAGATTTTTCTTATGTTCATTTGTATTTGTTCACAGATATGATCCTAATTTTTATTATATTTGTGCCTTCAACAGTTGTCTCATAATATTTACCACTTTTTCGTCATTTAAAAAGCACCTGTATCAACATGATGAATTTAAAACTAAAAATACAAATATGTTAACTTATAGAACATTTGGATTTAAATCTTTTCTAAAGTGTAAGTTTATTTCACATTTTAAGGAACATGATATTATTTTCTGCCCTCTAAAGAATTGTCAGCTGAAATATGCAGTTTATTCTTCTTTTAAGTCACATTTGTCAAGGTATCACTCTTGTTATGTGTTAAATGATTTTAAGTGAGATCTTAACACATGTCAAAAACAGAAATCAGGTACAACTGTCTCAATCAGTTCCCAATCATGTTGAAAATTTCAGGGAGAATTCAATATTGATCCCAGACTACAATAGAAATGTTGTATTATTTATTTCGAAAATGCAAGAAAAATTTTTGCTGCCCAGTTCTACAATTTGTGAATTAATAAATGCAGTAAATGAATTCCAAACAGGTTCTGTTTCATTAACTAAACAGTCTATAGTAGAAACTCTTAAAGAAAACAATGTAAATGAGAAGGTTCTAAACTTGGTTTTAAATAATCCTGCAGCGAGTAATTAAAATTCCACTTTTAATGTTATGAAATTTTAATATTCTCAGAAAAAATTTCTGAAGGAAAACTTTGGTTTGGTTGAACCTGTGAAATATATGCTCAAGTCGAAAACTCAAGTTTCAAACTACCACTATGTACCTATTATAAAAACTATTCAAGCATTTTGCAAAAATAATGAAGTTTTAGATTGTATAATGTCTACATCGGAAAGTAAAAATGCAAATATTTTGTCAGATATTCATGATGGAACCAATTTTAAGAACAACCCTTTGTTTCAGTTTTCCAAATATACAAATTTTGCTATATTTTGATGAATTTATGGTTTTTAACCCATTAAGAGGTAATCAAGCAAAACACAAGCTAGGTGCATTTTATTTTACACTAGGAAACATTCCCATCTAAGTATCGTTCTTCAGGGAAAGATATGCAGATAGCTAATTTGTGCAAATACTCAGATATAAAATACTTCGGATCTAAAGCAGTTCTCCAACCTCTGATAAAAGACCTAAAGTTATTAGAAACACCGATGGAATAATTATTTCAGGAATACCTCATAATGCTAAAGGTGGAATTGTTTCTATAATAGGTGAGAATTTAGCTGCTCACCAAATAGGTGGCTATGTTACTAATTTTAGTACAAATGTAATTTGTTGTTGCTTTTGCATAGCAAATAAAAGCGATATGCAGGCTAATTTTACAGAATCTAAATTTGTACAGCGTACAAAACAATTGTATAAGCACCATCTGTCGTTAGTAAACAAGGATTCAATGTATACATCTGTTTATGGTTTCCTTTTAACTTTTAAAAATATTTTCATTGCAGTAACATGCTACCGCCAGATGTAATGCATGATTTACTAGAAGGTGTTGTTCCATTTGATTTGCGTTGATTATAAATTATTTTATAGTTAAGAAGTATATAACCCTATCGCAATTAAATTGCAAGATCAAGCATTCAAAATTTGGGTTTTATGATGCTGCTAACAAACCAACCATAATTTCAGAGCCTTCTCAGAAGGGTATTAAAATGATTGCTGCCCGTACGTAGTCCTGTTGAGATTTCTGCCATTATTTATTGGTCAAAGTGTTCCAGATTCTGAACCTGCATGCATCTTAACATTAAAAGAAATAGTAGATATTGTTCTTGCACCAAAAATCAATTTATCTTATGTGTCTCATTTGTCACACTTGATTCAAAATCATCACAATCTTTTTAAAGATATTTCCTTCTGTTAAATTTACACCTAAATTTCATTTTCTTGTACATTATCCACGACTTATTCTTGCATTTGGCCCACTAACTTGTTCCTGGTCAATGTGCTTTGAGGCGAAGTATTTATATTTTAAACATGTTGCCAACGCATTAAAAATAATCTAAATTTGCCATACTCATTGGCCTAAAGACATCAACAGCTACAGTGCTATTATAATTTGGAATCTTTGCGACCTATAGGGAAAAAGAATTCAGTGATAAGTGGGAAAATCGTAGATATAAACAATTATTCAACAGAGATCACACGATTACTTTCAGACTGTGAGGAATTTTATTCATTAAAAAAAAGTAGAATTAAATGGTCTGATTTACAAATCAAGAATGTGCCTTGTCTCTGGATTTCATAATGATGAACCAGTTTTTGAGAAAATCATAATAATTTTAAGGAAAGGTACTTGTACAAAATTTGCTTGTCACACATTTACGAGCAGCACTCTTTTCCTAGGATGTTTCAAGTTAGAAAGTTCAAAAGATATTAAAATTTTGAAATTTCAGGATTTTGTTGATGTTTATCCTCTATCAGATATAATTATTCAGTGGTTATTCAAAAGTATTGTTTATTTAACCCCAAAGAATAAATGTGAAAAATTTTCAAAGCAGTCAAACTCCAAAAACAATATCAACTTTTCACAGTTCCTTACGAATAAAGAATGTTGACGGCTATTTTCAAGTGTTGCATTGCACCATTTTGATGTATTTTTTACTTCATTTTGTTTACGTTTGAACTTATTTTTTACTTATAATATTGCATTTACATTATGATATTCATGTTTCATATAACTGAATCTGCACATTACATTATTGATTTCTTAATTTTATTCTCTGTGAAGGATAGAGACAAACCATTACTTTCCCATGGAAAAAATTCATTTAAAAGCAAACTTTTTTTTTGCATGCATGTCAGAACTGATTGTTTTCTGAAATTGTTGATAAATATGTTGTTCTGAATTGTCATAAAATATATTATAATATATGTGTAATCTTTAATGAAATGTTTCAAAAGCTGTGCATTTTTAATATTGAATATGCTGTTATATAAAATAATTTGCTTGTGTATAAACTTCATTTTTATGTATTTTTTAATGTAGCAGATGCAATACGAACTACAATCACTGTAAAAATAAATTTTTTGAAGTGAAATAAGCTTTTCATTCATGTGTTAGTTTATTCAAATGATGTTTATTACTATAGAGGTCAGTTATGAAAAATCTAATAAGATTAAAAGTTAAAGTTTGAAACAAAAAAGCATTTTATCAGTACATTCTGAAATACAATAAACCATCTTGTTCTCTTGCTATTTAAATGTCCATGGTAATCAAAATGTTACGAGTAAATTATTTGGAAATATATCTAAGCGTTACAATTGTGTCTGTAGAGGAAGGGACATTTTTTAAAATAAAGTAGAACTGTACACATTTTCAAATATAGGTGCAAGAATTTTTATTTGCAAACCATATTTGGCAATTTATATTAATCTGATTTTATTCGATTGTTCTTGTTTTAATATATTATCGTAAAAAAAAATATGTGCTGTATTGTTTTTAGCAGACTAGAAATGCGTACATTTATAATACTATAATATACAAGTACTTTTGTAATATAGTATACACCTAGAAGTTGTCACTTCTGCCTTGTGGTCTTACGTGTATCCGTTTGTTTTTATTTACAAAGGAAAATGTCTAAAAGCACAAGAAAAATTGAGCTACTTCAAAGAAATCAAGAAGGGAGTAAGCTAAAATCTTGAACAATTCATTGTGAATTTATTTTTCAGGTTTGTATAGAAAGCTTGCAATTTAGAGAATTATGTGTTTCAATGAAAAATACAGTTCCATTTGAAAATGAAGCAGAAAAAGTTTGTTTATGCTATTAAATTAAATGTTTGATTTTCCTTTTTAAAGTTTCCCTAATTATTAATCTCTGAAAAGTTGAATTAAATTTGCAATTTAAATGTTTTAATAAACTAATAATTTAAAAACAAGTACTGCATAAATGAACAAAAAAAAATTCACAGTAATAGTAGGCAGTATCTCAGTTTGACTTCACATGTATCGTACTTAATGTATTGTGAAAATACCTGATTGTTAAAGGATTTATGGGAAACCATTATATGCATGGACTCTCATATCTTTACAGAAAAATGAAGCATTTTTTCTGAAATTGGAACAGTAATGCAATCTTGGGTTTTTTAATATTTGAAAAAAATTCAGTTTGAATATTCTATAAAATTTTCTTCATAAGTAAATTAAATTGTCAGAGGCATTGCTTAAATTTCCAGATACTTCAAGTGGTTTTTATGCTTCACTCAAAATTTTCAAATTAAGTATTAAAGCTTAATATGTCATTATTTTATTTCAATTTCAGCATAAATACTTCAAATTTTATTGCAGAAAAATGTAAGGATACTGATAAACATTTTAAATTTATTATTGCAAATCTGAAATGATTTATTTTATATGAAATCATTAATAGAAATTCAATTTTATGTCAATCCATTGCACAGTGCATATGGTTATACCATATATATATACCATTCCATGGTTCAACGTATTGCCATTCCATGGTTCAACGTATTGCCATTCCATGGTTCAATGTATTACCATCCCATGGTTCAATCAAAGCACCAGTTGATGGAGTCAAGTTTCACCATGCTATGGTGACAACTATCCATGCACCATATTTTGGTGAAACGTTGAACTACTACTATTGTTACCAATTCTAAATTTAATAAGTATTATACACTGTTCAATAAATTGAAGTTAGATTTGAAATCTGTGCTTTTATTTTCTTAAATACTTAAAATAAATTCACTGCATATTATGTATATTAATAAAGGGAATTAAATTACCAAGAAATGATAAATTTTAGTAATTATAACATCACTTAATAAATTTAACAATTTGTAAAAATGAGTCGAGTTTTTGTATTTATTTTCATAGTTCTTTTTTCACTCTGCCTCAGGCATTTGTATATTTACAAACATTCTGCTTTTTTCAAAATCATAGTGATGTTGAGAATTGAGTAAAATTTTACCGGTTAAAAAGCAAAAATAAATAAATATTAATGCGATTGGCATTATAAATGGACATACCGTATCTCAAATTTTACCAGATAATTTGTAATAGAACCAGAGTTATTCTGGTAAATTTATCAAATTAAATGGTCTAAATTACCATCTTATTGGTAATAGAACCAGAGTTATTCCGGTAAATTTATCAAATTAAATGGTCTAAATTATCATCTTATTGGTAATAGAACCAGAGTTATTCTGGTAAATTTATCAAATTAAATGGTCTAAATTACCATCTTATTTGGTAGTATTACCTTTGTGTACGGTAATAATACCAAATTCCATACCAAACAGAGTGGTAAATAAACGATATTTTTCTGGTTATTTTACCATAAAGTCATTACTAAACTGCTACGGTAAAAAATACCGTACTTTATGGTGTTCCATATGAGCCAGAGAATACGGTAAATTTTACCATATTCTGGTAGTTTTGACCAGAATTTTTTTTCAGTGCGTAGTAAAAAATTATTTAGTACAAATTCTCGTATTTCCCGTAATATTCAAATTTTTTAATTCAAATTTTAATACAGTGCTTCTTTTACATATTTTCAAGTGTTCTGTAAGTTTCGTACAATTTCGTGGGAAACACTGCTTGTTATAAGTAAAAAACGTGACGAAAAATTTGGGATTTTTTAAGAAAACCTTTATATCTTCCCGAATATTTATGAAAAATTTACGAAATTGCATGTAAATATTATGCATATCAAACATAACCATTGATGAAAGTTTCATCACGGGATGAGCGGTATTTTTTTGTCTTCATCACTTTTTGGTAGGTCCCTTAAATGCTCTCGTGACCAAATCTTCACTGTAAAATGTGAGTTCAAGTCTAAAATTTAAATGTTCGAAATTCTAAGAAAATCCATGCAGATTTTTAGGAGATATTCGAAAAAATATGAAAATTTTAAAGTGTCCACATTAAATTGGCAAACCACTGTAGTTATAACTGCTATACGATTGACTATATAAGCCAAAGCTTAAAAATGAAATTCCTTAAAATTGGAGGGTGACAGAAAATTTTTAGAAACATATTCTTTTTCAGCTCCCTGAAATCTTTAAGAAACACCCAATGTATATTGAGGTACGGAAAATTGGTTATGATTTGTTTTTCAGTGATATTAGATTGGGTAGAATTTAAAATGCTGAAATCTACAAAATTTTTGGACTGCTCAGCTTCATTTCTTGTCTAAAGGAAAGGAAGGAGAGTTATATTTCTATCCAGCGCCATGCTGATGATGATGGTCACTATTTCTTTCGTGCGGACTTCACGCAAAAATGAAATAAAAGAACGACATGCTATTTCTGGTTGAAGCCTTTAGTTTCAATAACTTTTTTCAGATAAGGTTAGACAATCGCTAATAAAATGAAATTATTAAAGATTAAGACGTCATTTAAAAGCTGCATGAGAGCTACTTCCTAAGAACCGATGTTTTTATCATGTCAGTGTGATATTTCAAATGTTATACAGAAATATCATTTTTCGTCAAAATAAAGTTTACTCTTTTTCTTTCTATGTCTCAAAATTATTTCCATTTAAGCATTTCGTTTGCTACTTTCCAGAACGCCGCCAAAATTTAAAGTTGTAAATCATCTTCTTCCTCTTTCAATGGATTCTCAATTTAGATTTCAAGTAACTTTGAGATGTTTTTATTTTATTCACTAGCAGAGTACCCGGCGTTGTCCGGTCTTTTTCAGGTCCAAATCTCTTGGTAGACAGAAAAATGAACAACATTTTATAAATAACATAATGTTTATTAATGTTGCTTTATTAGAGGAATACTTCTCAATTTTTTTTCATGAAATGATTTACAAATTGATAGTACAAATGTGTATTCATTCATCATATATCGTATAATACAGTATAACATATATTTCTTGCATTTATAGACAATAGACAATTTTTGGGGGCATCTTATTATTTTAAGAATCCTGAAAATATAACTTCATGCTAATTGGTCCATTTGTTAAATGTCTTTCAATGACTCACATCCACCCAATACAAAAGAGTGCTAGATAGATCACATTTATTAATACAGTATTTTTTTTTGTTGTTGTTGAACAATGTTGGAGTCGTTTTCCAACTAAAATTTCGGCAAATTAAAGTGTCTAAATCAGCTAATGAAGTTTCACCAAAATTGCTCCAGCCGTTCTAAATAAAAATTTCTTACATGTCTTAACGGTAGTTATCATCCTAAAAGGTTGATTAAAAAGATTTAAACCCTCCATATTTTTAGTTCGACATTTTGAAACCTGTGAGTTAAATTTCATTTCGATCAGTTCATTTTGTACATTCATTTCGGTGACATTGCCCCAACCTACCCTGAAGAATTGGGCGAGGGCTTATTTATCCCAACAGTACTTCATGTTGGTTAATGAGGAATATGCGTAAAAATTTCAACAAATTCGCTCCAGCAGTATCGAGTTTCTTGACAAACAACCTATGTCTTTGCTCCACCTTACCTGAGGTATTGGGTTAGTATCTATTTACTCTTAAAGTGAGGAACGTGCGTATCAAGTTTCACCAAATTGACCCAGCCGTATCAAATTTCATGTCAATAGTCCATTTGCCCAATGTATTTAAACGACTTTGTCCCACCCTAACTTCAGAGATTAGGTTGGCGTTTTTTTACCCATACAATATTTTCACTTGGCTAATTAGAACTATAGCACAAAAATTCAATAAAATTGCCTTAATCATATCCAACAGCATGCCAATCGCTCCAAAGATTTACTTGTATTTTGACGATTTTGCCCACCCAACTCTGAGGAATCGAATTAGAGTTTATTTACGCCTACAATACTTTTCGTCAGCCTATGAGGAAAATATATATCGAGTGTCATTAAAATTGTCCCAGCTATATCAAATTTCTTGCCAATCGACAGCTTTATTAAATGTATTTAGAAGACTTTGTCGTACACTACGCTAAGGAATTGGATTAACGTTTATTTACCCCTGTAGTAATTTTAGTTGGCTAATTAGAAGGATATGCACGAAATTTCATCAAATCGCCCAAGCTGCAAAAATTGCAAAGCGTGTCAATTTTTTACATGTATTTTGGAGATTTCACATCTCCCTACCCTGACTGACTAGGTTAGGGCTTACTTACCCCTACAGTACTTTATGTCGGCTAATGAGGAACGTGAGTAACAAGTTTCATTAAAATTGATCCAACCCTTCGTAAGAGATGCTGGAACAAACATATATACATACACTAGTTGATGCCCGCTACTTCGTCGCATAATAACACATTATTGATACTTTGTTGCTCGGATAAAATATTTTCATGTCTTTATCGTTTTAATGCAAAAAATACTTTTAAATGAAATAGTATAGTAAACAAAATCATTTTGTCATCTGAAATCTTTGATAAAAATGAAAATATCAAGTGAAACAAACGATTTTTTTCTATTTTCTCCATAATAATTTTTGAAAAATGACATGAAAGTTAAACATTGTGGTGTTTCAGTTTAGGTAAGAACTCGAAGAATTCGAGCAAAAAATCTTGCTGTCGTCGGCGTCTTCATTTTTAATTAAAATGAGAAAATCTGTCGCACGAAAGATTTTTAAGATCTCGTAGTTTCTCAAAATATTAGAGACTGCCCCAAAATATTTTTAAAAACAGCAAACACCTAATTTTTTCATAAGTTATCATTAATTTTTTTAAGAATGATACAAATTTAATCATTAAGAATGATACAGATCAAATCAACTTTTAAATATCTATACACCGTTAAAAGTCACAGTCAAGTTTTGAATCAATTTTTAATTAACAGGAAACCTCAGAACAATTTTGAAGTTAATGAGATATTTTTCAACATCAGCAAGGTAAAAAAGAAATCTTATTTAAATTTCTCTCTTTCTCATGTTTTGGCTATTTTGTAATTAATTTACTAAACAAATCTTGGCCACCACAATTTTATTTTCTTGTGCAATGGAAGCATAGTTTTTAATTAATGAAAAATTCAGGGCTTGACATTTTAGTGAGGTACTGACGTTTAGTACCATAAGGAATTCCAGACCTCTGCTGAGTAAAGCACTTGAACCTTTGCGAGTTGTTGGACACATGACTCACAATGTCTGTCCGAATTTTAGCCATCACTGAAATGCCGTCATATGCCAGACAGGAAAGTGGTGAGAAGAAGCACGCGCCGTCAACATGTATTTTTATTATTCTGCAAGGGATCTGTTATTCATCATTCACAACAATTTCTACATCCTTAATCCTTAATCCTTAATAATATAATAAATGCGAAAGTGTGTCTGTCTGTCTGTCTTTCTGTCTGTCTGTCTGTCTGTCTGTCTGTTTGTTAAGCTTTCACGACCAAACCACAAAACCGATTTGGATGAAAATTGGCAGAGTTGTAGCTTGAAACCCGAGAACGGACATAGGCTAGGTGAAATCACGTTAAATTAATTATTTTTGACTACAGATTAAAAATAGTTAACAAAGAAAGCCCATTGACTCCGCGATTCGCGGGAACTTTATTTTATTTTTCACTCAACTGTCACGTGATCCTTCAGGAATGCGAAAACATGTGAAATAAATTATTTTTTAAATCAACTATCACGTAATCCTTTTTTCCGCTGTAACTTCGGAACAAATTATCCGATAAAAATAATTTTTATACCATCTTAAAGATAAAAATTTTACCTTTTCAATGATATTAATTGTATTTCTGTGACATTTTTCATTCAATTTTTATTAATTTTTTAAATTTTACGTGCAGACGATTTTGAAATAAAGCAAATTTATACCTACTTCGCTGCTAGGAAACGGTTAGACTTTCAGCTAATTTATCTTTATTTCTGAAAATTTTGCTTATGTTTATAAATATCCATAAAACAAGGCAGAAATTACATGTATCTGTCTGTCTGTCGGTCGATTAGTCGGTCACAAGAACTCCTCCTAAACGGTGAACGTTAGCGACATGAAATTTACTCACAAGGTGCTATTTTCAACTTTCAGAGTTAATTAGTTCTTAAGATATTTAATTAAATAACGAACCTTAGCCGCTTTTAGGCCTATTGCTTAGATGTTTTTCGTCAATAACTTCTGAAATCTTTATTAGATAACAATTATTTTTATGCCATTTTAAAGACCAGAAAATGATCTTTTTAATGCTATTAATTACATTGCGACGAAATGTTTTCTCTGATTGTTATTAAGGTTTAAAAATATTTTTGTAACGTAATTTCTAACGAGTCTTTTTATTCTTATAGAAATAAATTCAAGCCAAATTACTGTTTCGCGCGCGGGCTTTTGCCAGTGTTAAAGTTAATATAAGAAAATATTGCTTTCTTTGACCATTAACAACAAAGGAGACTTTACACTTCCGGTTTCCTGTTGTCGTAGCATTTGCAGCTTTTAATGCGGTTACACAGTGATCCAATGACGTTAGTGAATTATTCTCTCGATGTTTTGTGTAACTTTCACAGTGAGGTGTTACAGAACATCCATCTGTAGATACGGTAATGGGCATTAACAAGGATGATCATATACTGTAGAGCTCTTCAACATCTTAGAATCGTCAGGACACCTTCCGACAAGCCTAGATTGATAGTCGATGTGCCAGTACTACTAATACGTAACCTCGATATACCGAGATTGCGCAATGGCACACGGTCACAAATTACACATCTAGGTCCATACGTCATGAAAGCTACTGTTACGACTGATATAGGGAGAAGAGAGTGCATTTTAATTCCACGCCTTCCGATAATGCCGAAGGATTTATCATCTCAGTTCAGAAGGCAACAAATCCCTTTAAAAATGTCATTTGTCAGGCTTAGGGCCAGATATTGAAAGTGGCAGATGTACATTTGGAAATCCATATTTTTCGCATGGGCAACTATACATGGCGTGTTCACGTGTGTCCAGCCCACACAACCTCTACATCCGTGCAAATAATGTGGTATACAAAAGTATATTAGAATAGATAAACAATTTATATAACTATACAGCATACATGTACAGTGCACTCCTGTCAGCCGTCCAATTAAGTATTATCTCCGTCAGAACTTTTACTTTCCCCTTTCAAAATGCAACAAAACATTTACATTCGTGAATTAAAAAAAAAAAGAATAATTCAAATTCTTCGCGCACGAAGTCGCGGGTAACAGCTAGTAATATAATAAATGCGAAAGTGTGTCTGTCTGTCTGTCTGTTTGTTAAGCTTTCACGACCAAACCACAAAACCGATTTGGATGAAAATTGGCAGAGTTGTAGCTTGAAACCCAAGAACGGACATAGGCTAGGTGAAATCACGTTAAATTAATTATTTTTGACTACAGATAAAAATTAGTTAACAAAGAAAGCCCATTGACTCCGCGATTCGCGATGAAAATTTTTATTTTTCAATCAGCTGTCACGTGATCCTTTAGGAATGCGAAAACATGTGGAATAAATTATTTTTAAAATCAATTATCACGTAATCCTTTTTTCCGCTGTAACTTCCGAACAAATTGTCCGATACAAATTATTTTTATACCATCTTAAAGATAAAAATTTACCTTTTCAATGATATTAATTTTATTTCTGTGACATTTTTCATTCAATTTTTATTATTTTTTTAAATTTTACGTGCGGACGATTTTGAAATAACGCAAATTTATAGCTACTCAGTTGCTAGGAAATGGTTAGACTTTGAACTAATTTGCCTTTATTTCTGAAAATTATTCTTACATTTATAAGTATCCATAAAATAAGGCAGAATTTACATGTATCTGTCTGTCTGTCGGTCGATCGGTCGGTCACAAGAACTCCTCCTAAACGGTGAACGGTAAAGACGTGAAATTTACACACGGCATTCTAGAGCATATTTTTAGGTCAAAGGTGTTATTTTCAACTTTCAGAGTTAATTAGTTCTTAAGATATTTAATTAAATAACGAACATTAGCCGCTTTTAAGCCTAATGCTTAGACGTTTTTTGCCAATAACTTCTGAAATATTTATTAGACAACAATTATTTTTATGCCATTTTAAAGTGCAGAAAATGATCTTTTTAATGCTATTAATGCCATTGCGATGAAATATTTTCTCCGATTGCTATAAAGGATTAAAAATATTTTTTAACGTAATTTCTAACAATACTTTTTATTCTTATAGAATTAAATTCAAGCCAAATTACTGTTTCGCGCGCGGGATTTTGCCAGTGTTAAAATTAATAAAAGAAAATAGTGCTTTCTTTGACCATAAACAACAAAGGAGACTTTACACTTCCGGTTTCCTGTTGTGGTAGCATTTACAGCTTTTAATACGATTACACAGTGATCCAAGGACGTTAGTGAATTATTCTCTCGATGTTTTGTTTAATTTTCACAGTGAGATATTACAAAATATCCTTCTGTAGATACGATAATGGGCATTAACAAGGAGCATCATATTCTGTAGAGCACTTCAAGATCTTAGAATTGTCAGGGGCACCTTCCGACAAGCCTGGAATGATAGTCGTTGTGCCAGTACTCCTAATACGTAACCTCGATATACCGAGACTGCTCAATGGCACACGGTTAAAAATTACACACCTAGGTACAAACGTCGTGAAAGCTACTGTTATGACTGATATAGGGAGAAGAGAGAGTGTTTTAATTCCACTCCTTCCGATAATACCGAAGGATTTATCATCTCAGCTCAAAAGGTAACAAATCCCTGCAAAAATATCATTTGCGAGGCTCAGGGCCAGACACTGAAAGTGGCAGGCGTACATTTGGAAAAACCATATTTTTCACATGGGCAACTATATGTGGCCTGTTCACGTGTGTACAGCCCACACAA